>JAOWBC010000935.1:560192-575941 GCA_028566105.1 Hypoplectrus providencianus | reverse complement strand
CTGGATTATAAGGCGCAGTGTCAATGAATGGTCTGTTTTCGATCTTTTTTCATATATAAGGCGCACCGGCCTATAAGACACATGAAGCAAAATGGAAGAGTTCTACTTAACTTTAGCTCAGTGGTTTACTCACCAGCCTTCCAAGCCAGCGACCCGGGTTCGATCCCCAAGTCAGCCCTAACAGTTTCACTTCATATATAAGGCGCTCCAAATTATAAGGCGCACCTTCGTTTTTTGAGAAAATGTAAGGCTTTTAAGTGCGCCTTATAGTTCTGAAAATACAGTACCATTCATTTTAATTGATATGTTTTTGAAACAGCCCAGTGCTAGCAGACTAATGTTAGCAGGCTAGCATTAGCTTATAATAAATTAACATATTATTATATTAATATTAACATTCATTGTTAATAACATATATTCAGTGCCGTAATGATGTGGCTTTTGAACTTGTGCACAAGCAAACAGGTTTGAGGCTTTTTGTTGAAAATAGGGTAGAACTAGGGTATAGGGATAGGGCTATTTTTTGTCATGGGTGCTACTGACAAACAACCTATTCTGCCGTTGAGGTCAAAGATCTCATTGTCTTCTTGTTCTCACTGAAGTCTGTCCTTTCCAATAAATATAGAAAAAGCAATCAAGTCAATCCTTAATAAGCTGTTCTGATGCTTACCCTTGTCTACCGACGACCCTGGACAGTCGAGCATCAATATCTTCTAGTTAGCATGCAGATTAGCACCAGGACTCTGGTATGTGGATGACACATTGGTTATGTTTGGCAGTAGGGCTCCATTTTCCTATTATCATAAGCATTAAGATGCACCAGAGGCAGTCAGATGCCTCTTGTAATCAGAGTCAATTATATGGTGGGCTTGTCAGATAATCGTCAACAGGAGGAAGAAGAGGAACTGACAAAGGCCTAATGTACTGCCATAGTTCAACGCTTTCAGGTTTGGGCTACAACCCATCACACATTTCCCTGTCTTTCCTGTGGCAGGCAAGCAGTCATGAAAAAAACTGAAAATGAAAAAAATGTATTTTCAAACACTTGGCTGCACACCTAATAGGTTATTAACTTAAGAGTGACTGGTGCCGTTCTTAGTTTTCATTCCAGCTTACTTCAATGACAGGTTCAGGGGACAAAATGAATGTGCATCAAAGAAGGTTGGAAAGGAGCTGTCATACAAAAGAAAGGCTTAACAGAGATATCTAGATTCACCCAAATACTTAAACCCAAAATGATGTGAAGCCACACATAAAAAATAGTTTCATGATCATCTCTAATGTAAAAACTGCATGTGCATATAACTACAGTAGGTAATAACTGAAGCTGGAAGCTGCATTTTCAATGAAGAATTTGGTTTAGACTTATTAATTTAGTTCACATTATATTGGTCCCATATCTTCTCCCCTATCGATTCCTCAATAAACTTTGTTAATTAAGCATAGCTTGAAAACACCACAACAACTTGAAGATACCACATTATAACATTGCAGTGATGCAGTATGATTGTTATAGCCATGTGCAACTTTGGAAGTATTATAGTTTGTAGATGGCACTACTTTATTTTGATTAAATGATTAGACACTATTTGGATAGACAATGTTCTAGTTAAAGTCAAAGCAAATACAAATTAAATAAATTAAATTAAATTGTGTTTACTTGTCTGATCAGATCCCTAATTAAAACCAATATTTGTCCCTTTGTTTTATTCATTAATCAGAGTGTCCTCTTACAACAAAATTATACATTTGAAGTGAGGCTTCCTAATTCAATGACTAAATGCAAATATTACTTAGATTTCCAAACAATTCTCTCAAGCGTCTGTTTCACATTTCTCGGTTTCCCTCTGATACAGATTTTGTTGGGAAATATTAATTAGTAATATAACACATTTCTATTAATATTGCTCAATATTGCATCAACCGAGAATGTATTTTAAGTCATTCACACAATCCTTATTCAATCTAGAATGAAAGCCACATCCTGCTATCTGAACTGCATTTTGTTTCTTGCGTTCTTGTTGAACAGAGGCCCTGGATAAGACTGATGACTGCTTTGAGGGCGTCATGCCTCAAGCTTTGGCTACTGTCTCTCATTTAAACCCACCCCACTTTTTCTTGTCTTGGCAAGACAGCCATCCGGCCAAGGAGGGACATCTGTACAGCAAGGCACAAAGCCATTTTTCCATGCTTAGCCTGACAAGCAATTCAGTTCAGAGTCAACAATAAAAGACATGGGTGACATGACAAGTTGTCGGCCCTTCTGATGCTACCCACAAACACACACACACAGTAGTTGTGATGTTTCTTTCTGCTACATTTTTGTTGATGCTCCTAACTCCTTTTGCAGATGGGAGCACCAGTGATACCAAGTAAAAGAAAGCTTATCAAGTCCTGCACCAGAAATCAATATTTGTGTTTCCATTACAGTTGTTCACAAAATAAAAGCAATATTTCTGAAGTACAATGGCGCTTCCATTACCTCTAGAACTGCGCAAAAACGTGTTTACAATTTTGTCGCACAAGATTTAATTTGCCGAATGCGTAAGAAGGAAGATGGACTGTAACCAGCTGTTGCAGTCCATCATGGATATGCCATGGATATGCCAAACATGTTAAGATCAGGAACTTTTATTATGATGGGGGTTACTGTAGTTGCTAATAGTTTTTGTCAACAGCCAAAGGCAGAGGTCGTTAAAATATGAGCACCAGGATCTGTAAGTATGGCAGCGGCTATGAAACAGGAACTTCTGGAATTGTGGCCGTGGAGTTCACAGCTGAAATCTGGATGTTGTGTATGTTTGAGGAAAGTGGTTTATATCCGGTGAGGGAGGCGCACTTGTTATTTGTATCCATTTGCCTGTTTCGGCAAAAAAATTGTCTCCATAGCGCTTTTGCGATGAACTTCAATCTTGAAACTTCTGAAAAACCATCTAACGAGGGCATAAAAACTCTTATTTAATTAAGTTTTTTCAAAATGTTGGTATTTCCATTACCATTTTACTGAAATATTTAGGTGTTACTCAGTTCTAGGTGTAATGGAAATTTGACAATTGACAAGTTAATGCCGCCTGTCTAAGTTACTGACTCCCCGGATCCTCACAGTGCTTCATCAAATTCGGGGATGCACTCCACTTCTTTGCAGAATCAAATACACCATCCTATTCTAACTCCACCTGATATAGAACCTTTAAAGGACAGTTTTACAAACATCCTTCTGCTGTAATATACTGCGTTCAGTTAAAGCATTCCGTTTTTTTGACTGCTGATGCAAAACTGCAGGGAACCTCAATTCCTCCTCATTATTTTTCAAAAGGGCACATATTCCTTAATATGCTTATCCTCTCTCCTGTGAGCACAAGTGTATTTACAGTATGGTATGTGTGAATGATCTTCTAGACCAGGAAGGAAGCTGTGGATGCCTATGTTGTCTGTGGGCTGAAAAAAAGGATGGTAAAAAGCCATCATATAAATAATCACACCAATGAGTCAAGCATCCAGTACAGTACCATAAAAACAAAAGTCCTTATTCAGCCATGTAACCAGACTGTGATTAAGGTGTACTTTTTTAATAAAGTTTTCTTAACAAAAAGTATCTTTAGCTTCTCTCTGTGCTCATTGAATGTGAAAGCTACCAAACCAATACAAGTTTTGAGCGATGGTGTAATCAAATACAATTTAGAGAACGAGAAAACCCATTTTAACTCCAATGCCCCCATGGCTCTACATTTTCATCTTAACACTGGTGGGGCTCTAGCAACAGGAAAACGGCTCTCCTGGCTTTGTATAACACTTAAATCTTGTTAGATGTAATAAGCACTGCTGGCTCTTGGGGCAACAAGCAGACTTTAGACTTTTACTTCTGTTCACAGTCAGATATATCGGTGCAATCATAACAAGTTAAATCAATGACCAAAGGCAATGCGATTGTCGTGCTTAGTTGTTTTCACCATTGCAAAGCAAGGGCCAGTGTGAGTAAAGTTCAGAGAAAGGTTGATAGATATCTAACCTTTTTCAGGGTTCCAACCTCCCTTTTGCTTCGGCTTTGAGAGAGCCACTGCGCTGTCGCTGGCCTTCCACCCTGCAGCCCTGTAGGACACAAAGCAGGAAGGGGATTATTAGGATGTGCTTTACAGAGGTCATTCAGGTTTGACAGAGCCCAAACATCAGCAGGTTCAACATAATGTCATAATGTCATTGAAACAAAAAGCAAAGAGTATTTCGTTCAAAGTGCACAATGTCCCAATACCATCATGAATAGACGGCTATAGAAAAAAAAAAAGGCATGACATGGTTGTTGTTTGAATAATTGACTCCAACAAGTAGGGCTGCACAATTATGGGCAAAATGATAATCACGATTATTTTGATCAATAGTGTAATCGTGATTTTTAATCACGATTACTCAATATGTTAGTGAAAACATCTGTATTTTTTATTGCACTGATTTTAAACAAACAACAGAAACAGTTTTTCGTGCAAAATGAAACTTCAAATAGCACTGCTGGACACCGATGGGGATTTTGTAAAGAGGCGCTGGTTTTGGTCTTCATTCATTCGTCATATTTATGTTTATGGTGATTTTTGAGGCAGTTGAATAAATTAGTTGTGTTACCCTGCAGGGTAGACACAGTTCTGCTGTACTCTGCTGCACATATCACTTCATTTTGTTCAACATCACTTTGCCTGAATCTGAAACATGTCCAGACTATGGATGTAGATCCCTTTGGAGGCACTAGCTTCTTAACATGGTGCTCCTCATCTCCACTTCCTGCTTCCTGCAACATGAATGGCTATGCTTGATTAGATACTCTAGACACCCTGCATTTTAAAATGGATCGTCTGCGATATAAAATGGAAATATGGCAGACGATCAGGTTAATTTATTCGTGGCGGCCAAAATTGTGATTAAGATTAAAATTCCATTAATTGTACAGCCCTACCAACAGGTTTAGTCTAGATGGATCATACATTCTGTTGTGGATGTGCAAGCATGTGTATCTATCTGTCTATTGTGGCTAATATATCATAAGGACTGGAAATCAACTGGGTAAATAATGTACACAATAATGTGTGGAAGGACCTCTTGCAGCTGAATTTTTACCATTTTATGGACTGTTTTACGACACCATTGACTGCTGCTGACTACTCATTCTTTCTGCTGGCAGAGGTATTAAGCAAACTGCTTCAGTTATGACAAAGGCATTACTGGCAATCTGTTTGGCTGATCACCAGGCAACATTACATCAAGCAACATTTTGGCCTTTGTTGCAGTTAGTGGACATCCATAGAAAAGATTGGTCTTTCTGAAAAGCCTGGGCATCTAAATTCAATTCAATGTTTACCTCTGTTTGCCATGCATCTCATGTCTATGCTAAGATGCATCACCAACAACTATATATATCATATAATATCATATCATATAATGTCAGTAAAAACTGATAAATATGCCTCACTCAGTGGAAACTATTTTTTCTAGGATTCTATTTCAGTGTGTCTCACTGGCTTGACTTGAGTCAGTGCACCGTGCAGTTCTGTGGAATAATGGCTCCCAATTTCCCTGAGCAAGGATCTCAACAGGATGACTAGATTAGTTCAGATGAATCATGAGCCCACTTCAAATTGACAAAAACACTTCTCGGGACGCTGAATTTAAAAGAGAGTGATTCATACATGTCGGCCCAAGCCAGCAATACATTCTATCACAGATAGCATTGGAACATCACTGTTTTATTTAAGCGGAATAGCATGGGCTGAACAGACAGAGGGGTTTAGGGCTTTCATTTCAACTCCACTAACATGTAGCTGATACCATTTGGAAGACACATGAACAGATTCAATAACAGTGTAATGGATCTGAAGAAGATCTTAGTTTTTGCTGTGACAAGCATTGTCAACACAAACACAAGAACACACAGATGGCCAAGCACAAAGGACAGGAAGACAGATTTCAAATATAATCCATTTCAATGTTTACCAAATGAATTTAATTATGGCCAATATTAAACTTTTGAGAGGGCTGGCTGAGACACCAAAACATAGTAGTCTTGAAAGAGTCACATTCGGATTAATTGTACTCAATACAATTGTACCCACCCTATTTACGACTATCTATTTGTAAGATAGTTGCTTTGCGTCTTCAGCAGATGGTGTTCTGGTGGTGCGTTTGGCCGGGGTAGTTTGCCTTTTTGTCCTCTACCGTTCACCATACTTTCTCTCAGATTGGCGTGGTCGGCCAATGTTAATCAGTCTGTATTGTGTTTTGATGAAGGTAAGCACGATAAATGTGAACTGTGAATATATATATATGTTATATTTTCATTGATATTAGCAGCTGTTAATATCTATTTTTGTCAGATTCCTGTGATCGAGGGAGTGATGTTAAGGGATATGAGCTTTCTTTTGCAAGTTTTCAGTTATTTCCATGTCTAATTTTGTTTTTTCATCCTTAACTTAAATGTTTCCTTTTCTAATTAGGATGTGAGTCCGTCATTAGCCTTTCTCTTTTCTAAAATGAGTCTGTATTGTGTTTTGATGAAAGATGAGCAGTCAGCCAGTTGAAGATAATTAAAACCGCAAATAAAACGTTGCCCGTTTGACACTGGTCCCTCCTTTGCACCCAGTAACATCAATCCACAACACTTCAGTCCCTGGGTTTTGGGACGCTCAGCTCTTGCGGGCTGAGTTACATATTCAAACCTGTTTTATCTAAAATAGTGGAAAGTTTTACCTACATGTGGACAAGGAGTCCCATTCAATAGGCAGATTCAACACTGAATCCCAAAAGACTGACACAGATTACATTAGCCTTCATCAAGTTTTTATGATAAAAAAGGCCAACCTGAAACCAACATTATACTTCGTGCACATTGTGCTTAAAAAATCTCATTAAAAGACAGCTGCTTATTATTTGGTTATTAACTTAAAAATAGAGTATTGGTTAAATGCTGTAGGTCTTCATTTTAAGAGACAATGGTTCCCTACAGAGTGAGTCTGCATTCTCAGCCACTTACCCTTTAAGCTACAATTTAACTGGTCCAAGAACCCGCTGAGAAAGTCCATCATACTGCTTCATCATTTGTGCCCAGCAAGGGCTCCTCTCTAATCACCACAGGCCCCGGCCATGTTCTTGTCACATATGCTCCTAAAAAGCAGTGCATTCCCACAGGGCTCTGAAAGGCACTTGTCACTTTCTCTGTTGGTACAGTAATCCATTAAACTCTCTCATTGTCAAGTGTGCTTTGTGAATTGTGCAATCTGCATAGCTAAATAACACCTTCACAAAGGTAAAGTAGGAAGCCGCAGAATCCAAGGTGAATTTGACTTTGAAATCAATGTTGATAGCTTTCTTCTTCAGGTTGGGGAAGATCAAATGGTTTACCCCCCC
Organism: Hypoplectrus providencianus; assembly: GCA_028566105.1. NCBI lineage: Eukaryota > Metazoa > Chordata > Actinopteri > Perciformes > Serranidae > Hypoplectrus > Hypoplectrus providencianus. The sequence continues at coordinate 568,555 of JAOWBC010000935.1, read as the reverse complement.
CCATGCAAAGGTCAAAACTAATCGCTAATAACACTGAAAGGAATCCATAAAATGTCAGCAGCCCTTGGCCTGGAATTGCTACAGACAGGGATTGGGAAACATTTCTGTGACATTTGAGGATTGCAGAAAAGGGGCAAGCACAATAATGAGTTGAACAGAGCGGAATGGAAAGAGCTGGATGTCTGTGGTTGCTTGAGTTGTTCATCTCAATTTTCCCCCCTTCTGGCATGGTTTTGTACACGTTGGTGTGCCATGTTCTGCTCATTTGTATTTCCACTGCATCCTAAAATCGTGAGGCAACCAAGCAGACGAAAGCTTATAGCACAAAGCAGAGATAGTGGCTATCATCAACCTTAATTGCTCGACATTAGTGTTTTCACAGTTCTGACTGAGTCTGAAACTGCAATACAAACATCCAATGTCCTCTACTGCTGCTTTTAGTGCATTACAGAAAGAAAGCTGTTGGACATATTCCAGACACAAACACAACCAATAGCAGATTTTACAAGGCACACTGCTAACCCAGATATGATTGTAACAAGGACAATTTAAGCAAATGATTGCGCTCCAACCATTTAAATAATTAATATAAGAAAAACTAAGTTATGTCTAATTATTTGTCATTTAAGTTGACCCTACTACAAATTATTAAGGTTAAATAAAGGAAAAATAAAGTAAGTAAAAAATATTTGTACTGAAAATCTTATATTTTTCCAATTGCCATCATATTTTTTTTTTTCAATCATTCATTTTGAGTAGAATGGATGATAAAATTAAACTATGTAAACTAACAAGCACAAAATGCAAGACATTTCTGTTAACCTTGATTCAAAATTGCCAAGTACAATGTAGCGAAAGCCATAAAAAAAGAAATAGTGCTGTGAAAATGGTTGTTTGGCTAAAACATTATGGAAATATCCTGCTTGGATTTTAATAAAGTAAGTCAGTAAGTTTCATATCCTCCTTGTAAAGCAGATCAATGGTTCTCCAATGTAGAGCATCTGCAAGGCCTATGGCTACCAGTGGTGAAATGTTTTTTTTTTTTAGATATAGATTTTTGGGACATTTTTTAGCGTTATTAGACAGTGACGGAGAGAATGGAAAGGGATGAAATAGGGGAAGATATGTGGCAAATGGACCTTGGGTCGGATTCGATTCCGGGTCCGCCACGGCAAGGAAAAAGTTTGATTTCTTTTTTTAATTTAGTTACTACTGAAATGAGCCTTACCTTTGAAATTAAAATGCTGCCTTTCTAATAATAAATTTGGAACATATATAACAATCCAAATGGGTCCATTTTACATTTTGAATGCAGGACTTTTACTTGTAGTGGAGTAATTTCCCAGTGTAGTATTAGTAGTAGTAGCAGTACTTTTACCTAAGTAAGGGATCTGAGTAGTTTTTGCCACCACTGCGACAACCACAGCAAACACAGTCATATAACTGCTTCACAACAATGTTGAAAGTTTACACTTAGTCTTTGACATTAGCCATCGCCTATGTACGTCAGTGTAGGTATTAAACATGAGCCAAATTCAATGCAAATTCAAGTGCAATGTTAACTTGCTGGAGAACTGAAGAATTAAAGTAATTAATGCAAACTGTCAAAATATCACATGTCACGGTAAGCAGCACTGTTTCCCATGCTGTTCCTGCTGTACGAAAACACCACAAGTTCCAATAGCAGCTGCTTACAGTGCAGCATGTGAAAGATGTTGCAGTTTAATGGAAATTCTAAATTGCAGCTGCACTCCTCCGCCAAGTCCCTATCTTTGCGCAAGGCTTGGAGAACAGGACAGCCCATTGATTGCTCTTGGGTTTATATTGAAAATGATGCAGGAGATTGCAGTGTTTACTTATGCTATTAAAAGGACTCTCATGGCAGAGATAGGGTATCGATCTCAGATTAGATAATAAAGAGGCTTTGGTCAAATACAGTGGCCTTGGCTGATTCCTTTCAGTGGGCGTGATGTGGCCCAGAAAACACGAAACATCAGTGCCGAATATTCATTTAAAGCCAAAATCAACAAATGACACATTGGTCGAGAGTCAGTCATTATGGCATCCCCTCTGCAGAAAACATTAAGGATGGCTAATAGCTTCAGCAGAGGCATTAGAGGTTGGAGGGGATGAGGCTCTCCATCAAGCCGCTCCTGCTGAATGATGGACTGCGGCTCGACGAGGCTTTGGGGCGCTTAATAAACACCGGGCAGATGTGATACCCAACCTCTGAGTCAACAAATCACTTCTGTTCTTTGCTTCACCACTCCTGGCTCCGACACTTCCACGGAGAGTCTTGTGAGGCTTCTCAATTATAAAATCACTTTGTGTGACAGTGTGGGTGAGTGTGTCTGTCAGGTGGTACATGTGTGCCGGGTAAGCCGATCCCTCCCCCATTCTGCAGGGAAAGAATAAAGCGGCGGTGGAAGGATGGATGGATGGATGGATGGATGGATGGATGGATGGATGGATGGATGGGTGGATGGGTGGAGGGATGGATGGATGGAAGAGGATAAGGAAAGGCAAAAAAAGGATGAGAGGGGCTGCTCTTCTAACCAAGAACCTAAACCTCATTCCCCAGTTTAGCAGAGAGCTCATTGGATACACCGTCTTATCCGCCTGCTCAAACGCCATCCTGGGGGCATCCGTTCACATTCAGAGACAGAGATAGAGCTCTCTATGGTAAATGATCTTTTAAATGCTTCCTTTCATGTCTTGTTCCTCACCGCTCCTCTCCTTCGTGTCTCCTATTACAGCTCTGTTAGTGCTGCCGGATGCTTTTTCCATCCGTCTGTGTGGAAAGGCGGAGGCTGCGGAGTACCTAGAGGCTTCAAAGTTTCACAGCGTCCTGACCTCTGCAACCACTCCGAGGGACTGGGAGAATGATGAGTTTGGACAAAGTTTGAGTGCGGGAGTTCAGCATGTCTTCGAAAATGGCTGCCCCTGGGTCCAAAGAAAATCAATTTATGTTTAAGAAGGTGTTATGCTCCGTGCGCTGAGTTTTTCCAGCTCTCCGACAAGTTGGTAGCTCCATAAAGTGAAAATCTCAGGATGAAAAGGGGTTAGGAGGTGAAGTGCAGCCTCTCACAGCTCCCTAAAGAACAGCAGCCAGATTTAAAATCCACATTTATTGTTGAGTAAACTCTGGAGACAGTTTAAAGTCAACATTGACAAAAGCGGAGGGCTCTGACAAATCGTACATTGTAATGTGTGTCAGACATTCCAGGGTACTTCTAGCTACAACATGCTGACACTTTTTGATGGAGAAAAACTGCACATCACTGTCTCTGTGGTCCACAAAAATGTATCACACTGAAATTTTGATGATAAGGCTACTTCAGCCTGACTGCCAGTCCAAAATGTTGGTTCCCGCCCCGGCCATGTTGCCATACAAAGGTAGTTTATGACAAACATCATTTGGCTGTTACGATTAAATCTTTCAGAACAATATATTTTCCAAGAAACTATCACAATAAACAATAATATAGCTATATATAGTGGTCTTAAGGGCCATTTTAGACCAGGATGTAATAATTCTGGTGAATAATAATCCAAGTACATGCCTTTCCACAGAAATGAATTTTTTAAACAGAAGAATATTAAACACTGGAATTGAGATGTAAAAAAAATATATTAAATACCCTAGATAAATAAAACATAAATAAATTAACTAGAATCAATACAAATAAAACAGAATTTCAGACTGTTATAAAAAACCACTGAGAGAAATATTCTGTATTAAGTTATTTTATATTATAAATAATGAGTAAACTTTTTTTCTGTACAACTGGAAAAACTGTTGACAGCTTATTTATTCAAACACACATGTAAAAAAAAAAAACAATGTATATTGAGTCCAGAAAACAACTATTGTGTCCATTTATTTATAGTAATTGTCATGACAGGCCTGAATAGGATTTTTCTATGATAAAAAGTACTTCCTCAATACAAGGAGAAATAAGAGAGATCCAAACACAGAAATCATTTTACAACCGGTGTCATGTGTGATTCATGAAATGTTCGTATGGCACAGCGTAACAATGATCAGGCCTCATAAAAATGGTGGCTGGAAACAAGCATCATTTAAATATCAAACCCTTATACACTCTAGGGACGAGGCCTCTAAACCGAGTGTATAACATTGAAAGACGCAATACAGCCAAGAAGAGGAATTTCTTTTAAAAAAGTTCACATTTTAGAAAAAAGCTCCAGATAGGAGCGAAACACACATTTTAAACTGGCACAGAATTATGCAACACCATGTTGGTTCAGCATAATTTACAAATATTGTAAAACAAGGTTGAATATTTTGTATTTGCAGTTATATACTCAAGTTCAGTGAATATTTAAAATATTATTAAATGTTTAAAACTTTTATATATATATTCATTTAAACTTTTTACAGCTTTTAAAGAGAAAGAATACTTCCATTCCTGGCCAAACCAGTGTTGGAAGAGTCATTGTTGCACCACCAGTGTCTAAGCAGGATGCCAAGGAACATTTATCCAGTGTAAACAGTGTTTATTTAATGATGTTTTGATGATAAATGATCATGCAGACTATTGTATCGGCATCCGAGGGGGATGCCGGGAGCGTGTAATAACAGTTTTCTGACTCAGACAAGTGGTTTCCAGCTGACTCATTTGGTTCCATACATGGGTTCTGATGGTAACCTCCACACGTGTCCAAATTGAAAATTACAGTCTTATGCAAAAACGATCGTATGCCCACTTTACTGCCATACGTTCATTTGTAAATCAAGGCCTTTGTGTTCATTAATGTAGTGCCATATTCAAAGAATTACCAAAAATATGGATGCATTTATGCTCAAAAAATGAAAAGTAGTTGGCATGTATTAGCTTAAAAGCAGAGTGTCAGTGAGCATTGTTTGACCACTCTGTCGCTCCCAGCTCCTTTAAAACAGTGGTCCCCAACCACCGGAACGGTACTAGACCGGTACTGGTCTGTGAGTCAATTGGTACCGGGCCGCAAATGATAAAGAAAATAACGAGTCCTGCAGGACATTTTATTTTCACAAAAAAATTAACTTTTTTTGCATGTCTTTTTGATGGTTTTTGTTTTAAAGTTGCCTACAGCGGTCCCCAACCACCGGGTCAATTGGTACCAGGCCCCACAGGGAAAAAATAAATAATATTGTTTCAGTTTAAGAGTGTAACAGATGTTTTATTTTGAAAAACGACCCGTCTCTCACATGTCACTTGACACATCACGTGACAGTTACCGCCTAATTAAGCCCACAAACTTGCTAAAACTGTGAGATTTTTTGTCATAACAGCAACCAAAAAGAAACGCACTTTGGGTGTTTGCACAGAACCAAAGGCAGGGCTCCCACTAATACTGCATTAAGGTAAAAAGTGTTTCATTTTTATTCATATAAAATTGTTTTATTATTAAATGGATTAAAACATATATATTTTCATGCTGGTCATATTATTTCTTCATTGTGTTTTTCCGCCACACCTTGAAGACCGGACCTTGAAATTTGCCTTACATGAAACCAGTCCCTGGCTCAAAGAAGGTTGGGGATCACTGCTTTAAAATATTTAATTAGTTAAGCCTTAAAACATCCTTCTTGATAATTAAAGCACTGGTATCAACTCCAAGGCCAGACGAGGACTTCTAGTTTAAGCCAGAGAGCCAAGTCTCTCTCCAAGTTTTCTGTTTGCATCTTTGTACGCTGAACAACAGAATATAAAAAAGCTTTCTTCCTCTGCATCGTGTAATTTGTCCCTGCTGTGCCACAAATGCATATCCATCAAGGATCATGAATAAAATATAATCAAATAAGGCACATTCAAGCCTGTAATTAAGATAATAGCACAGCGGGGTCTGTGTTCATTATGAGGCATACTTTCTGTTGGCTACTTCAAATCCTTGAAGTCAGATGATTTTAATGGCTTCTGCCATTTTTGATAGATACACAATAAATTAACCCCAAAATGTGACGATAGGTTATTTCCATTGGCTTGCAGAAAGCTTTTGAAATAAATCCATAATAGCTTCATCAATAGCTTTACATGGTTTCATAAGCAGAGAAAAGACTTAACACATCATTGCAATTTCCATTTCATATATCAGCAATGTTTTTAGCTCAAAGGTACAAAGAAAATTGAGGAAAATATATAACATTTTAATCCTCATGAGCAAAGTGGGTAATTGCAGGAGCAGAAAAAAGGGTATTAAGAAATGGCCTATAGAGAACCACAATAGGTGATTAAAATAAAAGGTAGAAAAACAGCAGCGCCCATCGAATGAAGAGTAAAGGTTGCAGAGAAATATACTGTGAAGACAAGCAAGGCACGTTTTCCTGAAGCTTAATTGCAGGATCCACCTTTAATTGTTGCAAGGGTACAGCTCATTTTCTCCATCCGCAGTAGATTAGACACCTCGGTGACCATGAGAAAATTGCAAAACTTCTAATAACTCCACCTGAGTGAAATGCACTGAGAAAAACTATTAATTCTACACTAAGGCTTTCACATTGTTTCAAAGGCTTTTTTCTTAGGCTGGTGTTTAGCCTGCTGTTAATTCTATGGGAGTTTAGTCCATGGGATTTTCCTTCATTCTAAGATGCAAAATTAGTTGCATCCAGGCTTTCTATGTAATTTGGAAGCTTAATAGTGGACGAGGATTAGAGAAGACAAAACTAGGAAAACTGGAAATAATTAACATTTCAAAAGGGCCACATTAGTTTATTTCATATAACTATTGGTACAGTTTAAATAAAATACAATTTAAAAATAACCACTCGGGATGGAACGGTTTCTTTAAACTGTCCGAATTGTTTGGTTCGACTGTCTTGGTTCAATTCACTTGTGGCGGTACTGCGCCAAAAGCCAAGTACTAGTACTAAATAACAAGAAGAAGCGAAGCAGTGTAGCAGATAGAAATAGAGTATTGGGTCAGTTGTTGTGGAGTATTGTGTGGGTAAGGCTAGTTGCAAAGAGCCAGAGTTAGAAGATGCGCCCACAGCACTTTATAGGTTATAGGTATGGGATCACTTTGCATTTAGAGTGACCTACGATGACGGCGGAAAGAAAGTTGTGGACAAAAGTGCTACAGTGTGCAAGCATTGTGCAACACGTGTTGTTTACAGCAACACAACACGACCAACATTTCAGCTCACCTTCGGGGACATACCTGTGAGACAATTTGCAGCACAACCAGGAGTGGGAGAAAGTCGACAGGAGGGACGTCTACTCACTGCATCTTCTAAACAACCCTACGCACAACTAAAAGAATGGGATATTTCATAGCCAAAGATAAGCAGCCTGATTCCGTACAGGAGGGTGTGGTATTCCGTTCTATGATTAAAGCACTTGAGCCACGATTTAAAATCCCCTCCCGCAAACACATTCAGCAACATGGTAATTACCACACTTTATGTAGAGACCTGACAAGAAATGGACCTCCTGGGCTACTGTCTGTGACAGCCCATTACATTACATCAGAATGGGAGATGATGTTTTTAACCGGATTAAACAAGACATAATTGATTTTCTAACCATCAACATATACTGAACCGAAAACCGTGACCACAAAACCTTGAACCGAACCAAACCGAACCGAACCGTGGATTTTGTGAACCGTTCCACCCCTAATAACTACATGCTCAAGCTTGTGAATCCTGAGAGGTTTATTACTACTATATTGTTAGGCCACAAAAAATACTTCTATGCTTATAAACCATCAGCCAATAGAAGAGGTGATTCCCTGAAACACTTACCTCTAAAAATCAAGCAAATAAAATCATCATGAGTAGCAAAACCAAGTGGGGAAAGCAAGCATCCTAAGCTGGACTCCTAAGGAAAACACTTCCCGTCACTTCTTTGTGCTGACTGAATGGACCTGGACAGTGCTGACTGGTAACTGTAAGGTCTAGTTTTGGGAAGCATGAAATTGGCTGATGGAGCAGCTGTTCCGGTCTGGACCGCTGTGCTCTGACAGCCCTGCCACATCAGATGTGACTGAGCATGGCCAGGGCACATGAAAGATTTCTCTCACAAACAGAGTCTATCCATCAGCTTGGGAGGGGAGCATTCATTTCACCAAATTACACACACTGCTTTCAACAAACCACTAGCTATTTCTTTTCTTAGATTCCTGCCCACACCATGACACAATGCTGATTGACCCTCTGAACACCAAGCAGTTTCAGGGCGTTTGCCACACATTGTGGCGTTGTATATCACTGCAAAATATAAGTCACAATCATGGCTCTAATTTGGTGAATTAAAATAAGAGTTTGAACAGCATGTGTTGTTAAAAAAAAAAATGTAAAAGTTGATATTTTCTTTGGAGAACATTTTCATTCATTATTTGAATCTACAAATAAACAACAA
>JAOWBC010000935.1:450758-462301 GCA_028566105.1 Hypoplectrus providencianus | reverse complement strand
GGGATTACCTGGATGAAGCGGTTCGGAAAATGGATGGATGGATGCTTTAAAATAGAATGGTTCAAATACCTACAATACCCACAGTGCAACATATTCAATAAATCATTCATTCTTTCATTATCTGTACTAGCTTATCAAAACTCAATAGTGTATCTAATTAGAGCCTCCCTGCTTGGTACCAACACCAACGACTTCAAAATTAAAATTTTAATTAAAATCAAAATTAAAACGGCCCTGTTGGAAGATATACAACCACATTACCTGTGTTAATAAGAGCCAAGGAGCTCTCAAGACTTTAAATCATCAGCTAGATTTCAATTGTGATCCAACAAGGGAGAGAGTGGAGCAGAGCAATGGAGGAGCAGCGATGGATCATAACTGGGAGTATTCTTTATTTATGACATTGATACTTTGCGACTGATGTACATCTGGTATAATGAGAATGGGCTTTCTCAGCAGTTAAGAAATAGGAAGTTATTGTGATCTAATCATAAAATATACAAAAATCTCCCAAGTGTTTAAACCAAAATACAGCATTAATTTGTCAGTGATGTTCTAAAGGTCTTGCTGCTTCATGTCTTAGGCTTCTATGAAATTCATTCAGTAAAGATAGCTTTATGACATTAGGCCAACCGTTAGCCGCTAACATTAGCCTGTTGATGAATAAGAAGTTGGACTATAGTTTTACACTAAAAAAATACCTATAACCCATAATTCTCTGTAAAAGGGGGCAAAGTGGTTGGGTTGGGTGGGTTAATATTTAGACATGTTTACAGATATTTCCTTCAGGTGACAATATGTTTGTGTGAGTGTAGTGTTCCTCAATTACCTGAGTGTGTGTGTATGTGTTTGTGTGTGTGTACTCTGGCTCGTCTGCTCTCCATTGTCTCTTTATTACACCATTCTGATTCTAGGTCAGTAGAAAAGACTTCTCTATTTTTGTCCGCATAATCCCCTGTAAGAATGCACACACCCCTTATTGTGCACGTATCCATGTGTTTGTGTGTGTGTGTGTGTGTGTGTTGCCCATAGTGTGTTAATACCTCCAGCACGTTACACACTAATCCACTCACAGACGGAAAGACTGTCCTGCAACTTGCCGCTCTTCCCTGTCTCACACACACATACACACACGTTACACACAGTGAGCACGCGTCCATCTTGGCTTGGACACGCCGAGTCATACACACATTGGATATATTTCACCCTGGGGTGTTGCAGCCTCTACGGGTGCACCCATGAGCACAGGCATGGTGGTTGGAGCAACAGGCCAGGTAAGCTGGTACCGGTTCATGGATCTGCTTTGAGCTCTGTGTGCTTGTTGTCATATCATCAAAGTGTCTTGAGACATTTTTTATTGTTTTAGATTCATATGTAACCCCGTTTTCAATCAAATTCACTGTTGAAATACAATTTATCGCTTGAGTTGGACGTAAATTGTGTTTCAGTTTTGACGCTGAATCTGGTGTAACTATGATGCATTTTAAATTAGAATTGCATGCGCATATTTGTGTGAAAGGAATATATGCAAATTTAGGGTAGATGTAATTTCTTGTATAATTTGGTATGATGGAATTCTAAAGAGGTGCATATTTATTGAAAAACAAATTTGGTATGCATGGTGCACTGGTGTGACTAAAGAGCCAATACCAGTTCAACATAATTGGATGCATGACAGAAGAAATCTTTTCAGTGTCCTTTCATAACTGTTCAGTATTTCACTTTAAACTCCCTCTTTATGTGGCATGTCCCAGGCTTTCTATTCAACCTGTCAGCTGGAAGTGTGGTTTCTACTTGCCATGATTTGGGCCCACTCTCTCAGAGGGAAACCACTCTGTACTTCTAGGATTTTCAACCGCTAATCCCCCCGATAAACCCCTACTCCCTCACATCATCTTTCCACACTGGATTCAAATCGGAGTTTTTAGCCACACAAAAGCCTTAAGCTAGTTTGTTGGGTTTATATACACTTGCAACACTTGACTTGAATTCAGAACCCCAGTGTGACTGCAAACACACAGATCTACAGATCCAGGATTTTGTCCATGTGTGTGTGTTTGTCAGTCCACTTTCTTGACAACCATTCATCTGACTGATGTCACACGTGGCAGGTGTGTTTATGAGGACCAAAGGAAGTGCAGTAGTAAAGATCAGCTAAAACACTGTACCATCTTCCAATGCACTATTGAATTTTAGTCTGCCAAGCTTGTGTATTAATGCAAGGTAACCATTGTTGACATTAGCAGCTAATTTCTAAGCTAATTTATCACTAAAATATCACCAAATGTATCAGCAATTTACCATTAATGTCTGCATATCTCGAATGCAGTTTGAGACCTACATTGTTAAATTAGTGCTGCTACATTGTAGCTGGGAATACGACCTATTTTTCCTGCTACAAATGACTTTAATTACTCATCAATTAAAAATTATATTTGACAGTTTTAAACAAATTTATTGTAGCAGTATGTTTCAAGCATTTTTTTAAGTCAGTGTGTTTGGTGGGGGGTTGATTTTGAACATAAATTTATTTATTGCTACATGTTGTAGGTTTAGCTTTGTCTTTGTTGAACACAGCAAAAACACTGTGACTTCAAATACCATTTACAGGTCATATGATAGGAGACAAAATAAAAATAGGTATTTAGATATTTGAATAGCTCAAGTTGGTATTGTTTCACAAATACACATTAATTTATCAATAAACCTTTGAGTGAGCTTATCTAAAAATTCAGCACCTTATAAGAACATCTTTTCTGACGTTAAAAAGTGGAATAAATTAATTCTCTAAACTTCAAATGAGAAATTGTTCCGGTTATAATGGTATTACTCAAAATGTGGAAGTATATATTACAAATTTCTGCAAACAAAACTTCTAGAGAACAATGTCATAGCAGGTGCATTGTTCAAGGGAGCGCAGGATTGCATGTGAGGTTGTTTGGCTGAGCACTTGCAAAAAAAAAACAAAAAACAGACAATGCACTTATTATCATTATCCAATCAGAAATACCCTTGCTGATTTCTTTTTCTAGCTCTTTGATAAACCCCTAATATTGTCCGCTAAACATCTTCATCTGCCTTTATTTATGGTTAATTGTGTGAGGACTCAAAAGCAGACTCAGACAATTAGTCCATGAGAGGCAACGTCCTTTAGTGATAGCAGGGTTTGGTACACATGAAGGAAATAAGACAAGGAAAGGTATCCAGACCAGGAAGTAAAATCCCAAAACAGGTCAAGAACACTGGAACGCCTGACAAGAGGGTCTAAGATGAACAAAGGGAAGGAAACGGAGTACTGAAAAGGGGAGGGGAGGCAGTGAGACACAGGTGTGGGACATTAGGACAGGTGTTGGCTATCAAGGCAGCAGGAAACACAGGGAGTGTGGAGACAAAAAACAACAGTGAGTGTGTGTGTGTGTGTGTGTGTGTGTGTGTGTGTGTCCATTCAAGTTCTGCTATTTTTTTTACACAATGTCAAATTAGGCTAGAAACCAGGATGTTCTCCAGTGTGTGTATGTGTGTGTAACAATGAATAATGCATGAAGCAGCGAGAGAAGCAGTGGTGGATGATGTCATCCAGGCCTCAGGGGGATTCTGGGACGGCTCATTTGGCCCAATGGGGCGGGGCGCTGATGAATCGACTAGTCCCTGCCACACCCGCTCTGTCTTTCTCTCCCTGTGTCTGTTATGTGTCCTTTTGTGTCCACTATCAGTAGAGATGGGGACAACTGATTGTGCAGTTCATGACATCTGACATTTGGACGTGCCGTCTCTCTCTCTGTCTCTCTCTCACACACACACACACACACACCCTCCAGTTTTCCTTCATGTGTGTTAGTATGTGCGCTCATTAGGTGAGAACCACTATACTAATGAAACCCAAGGGACTGGGTTATCCAACATGCACACACACACCCTATGGAGAGCCGTTTCCCTCCGACGGTGACTACGCCCCACAACCCTTGTTGCTAGGCAATGGGCGATGGAGAGCAGCCACTGTGTTACTGTGAGAAAGTAGAGGCTGTGATTGGTTTAAACTCATTATGATCGTTAGTGAGTTATTAAGCTTTTTATGGGCATGTCGATTCAAGCAAAAATGTTGTGATTTCAAACTACACTTTTGTGACAGAGTCCTGATACTTATATCAGAAATGGTTATGGTACAGGTAAATAATAAATGAATAATATTTTTTGTATATGTATAGATATCACCAAGAAACTTCCCCAGTTTGTTATTTATATTAAACACTTTTTTCAACTTTACCAGTTTTCTGAACTGTTAAGAATTTTAATGAATGTTAAATATGCCCCAATTTGCATATTTTTGGAGGACATATATCTAAACATCAATTAAGACATTATCAAAGATATTTTATTCTTTTGGTATATTAGATTTTTACAGAAGTAAAATTGGGTTATCTCCTTTTATCATTCTATAAGAAAAATGTTATTTAAAAAACATTGTCATATTTTTAGGAACAAAATGTTGTTTAAATCAAGGTAAGGATGATAAACAGACAAACCCATCTAAAAAACCTTCAGAATATAGTTAGGAATATGACTGGTAAGTTATGTGGTGTCTGTTAGCTGAAGTTGTGATTTATGGTGCATGAACATAAGAACAAACTCATTTTTTCAAGATTTTATACATAATAACAGAAATTACATTTAATTTAGATACTGAATTATATTTTTAACAACAACAACAATATTGGAATTTATGTCCTGCAAATGCACTGAAATGTTTACTTTCCACTATTCCATGGTCTATTTACCATCCCTAAATAGAGCGCTGCTTTTTTCATGAGTCTTGGCTAATAAAGAACTTATGAGGGCCTCCCTGATGTTGATTATGGCGGCTGAATAGTAGTCATGTACATTTAATTTTATTTATGAAGCCCATTATCACAAATCACATATTTGCTGCAAGGTGCTTTCTATATTCTGTCCTTGGACTCTCAATTTAAATGAAGAAATATGGAAAAGACCTACATAGTAAGATTATAACAAGGAGCATCAGGATTGATTTATTTCATGTTTTAGTTTCATAATTACTGAGGACAGTTTGATCTTATTGTATTTGCATCTTTTTCTTTATATATGTTATTACATACATATCTTACATACATGTTTTTAAACTCAGTAAACATGACATTCTGTATTGAAAGTTGAAAAATATGACATCCCGAACACACCAGCTGCAATTTTACCATTCGCTAACACAGCAATATGGATTCAAGTTCAGAAGAGTTGAATGCATACAGAGGAAGGAGAGCTGAGATGATGAAGAAGGGGAGGATCAAGGTCCTGGATCAGGGGATGAGGCCCCTGAATGAAGGGATGTGGGGACACATTGGGGAAGTGGAAGATAGATGGTAGAGAGCAACAGTGATTCAAGTCGGCTGAAGGCAACCAGGGGAATTGAGAGTCTGGGTGGGGGAGCGGCCTCTTTATGCACTGACACAGGTCGTGCCCCAGTGGTTCATGTAATCACACAGACACAGAGAAAGGAGAGGTATAGGGAATAAGGAAGAGGGGGATTTGGGGGAAGGGATTAGTAGGTGTGCCTAAGACAGAGCGATGTGTTTAAGGTGTGGTCTTTATGTTATAAAACCACAATTATTATCATATGTGTCAACAACAGCAATAACATAAGAGGGGGTCATTATATTATATAATCAGTGACACATGAAGGAATGCTGTAACATGATGCCATGTCACACTGAGCTCTATTTGTCCCTGGGGCTCCACTAGATAATTGGGAGAAACTAGAACTGGTTAAAAGCTAAATTGGGCCATTGTTGTGTGTTGATGCTATCTGGTTAACGGCCCACTGACACTCAGTACAGCTCAATCTGCAGCAGCACAGTCATTTGCCTGTTTTGGCAGTGGTGATAAAATAAAGGCTCTCCTGGGACTTCACACACACACACACACACACACACACTACCCCAACCCCCATTGGTTGGGGCTCCCCCATGCTAGCCTGTCAAGGGTGACAGATTGCATTTAAATGTCTCTGCGAAACCATCCACAGACACACACAGTGGTAGCAAAAAAACACCCTCCATGTTTAGAATCACTTTCAAATCAGAGGCAGAAGCTCGGCTAATAATGCTAATCATGGTGTGTGCTAGTGTTGGAGGGCCTGAGGCGTGGCCAGGTTAGGGGGGCCTGCCTCTTTGTCTGCTCTGCACCCGAGGGACACCCGCCCAAAGGACAACCATACCTCGGAAAGCTAGCCCCTCTGGGATGTCGGAGGCATGTTTGTGTTCCATGTGGCGTCTCTCTGTCTGGTGTGTGAGTTCACCTGAGATGTTGAGTGGGTAAACACATTATTGAGTAAACATGTTCAGTGGTACTGGCTTTGCAAAACTGATGCAAAATATTTGCCTTACTGGGATTCGGCCAGTTAGCAATCCTAGATATCAAATTTTAAATCAATCTTACTATATTGTTTATTTTTCCTATAATACTTGGTTCATGCACAGCGTGGTTAATAATTAAGTAATTGTAGAGATTGTTGTTATGCCATTTCTTTTGTTTTACATGGTGCCCCATTGCCAGGTTGAATGTTTTGGGGAAAATATGCACAAATTGATATTGTTAATGTTGAGGGCTTATGTCTTTAACATAATTTATTGCTTCAATATGCAATCCTTACAAGGGAAGAAAGATGGTAGTTATGGATGGAGGAAATATTAACCGCAATATAGCGAGGGTTCACTGTATATTGCGGTTCAACTTTCACGGCTTCGCTGTGTCGCGGATATTTTTAGTGCAGTTTTTTATGCTTTTTTTCAGTGTATGAACGCGCATTGTGTTCTGCTTCATTAGAAAAAGACACTACAGCGGAGCGGAGTCAGGAGGAAGAGGCAGTCAGAAGAACAATGTGTTTTGCTCTGTTGCGTTTCGGAACGTAACCCCCTGCGATTAACGAGGAATCACTGTATAACAAACCAGAAACATGGTGACAGTAAAATTGTATGTTTAATACAAGTCATGATACATACTAATCATTCTTTTTCTTTCTCTGTTTTTTCTCTTCTTGCAGGTAAGTTGAGATGGATGGGGAGAGACTTTGAGACTAGGGCGTTGTTACAGGTATCGTAGAGCTGCTTCTCTTGCATCTCAGCAACACATGCTCAGGATTGTTGTGGTGATAAGCAGCTGGGTAGTAAAACTGTGTGCAGGTCTGTGTGCTTTGTGGAGATGACCAGATGCCCCCTGGGGACTAATCCAGCACCACTGTCATTGTTCTTCCACTTGTAAACTTGTTTTATCTCGCATTAGTAGTAGTTACAATAATGGCTTTGTCTGATAATCAACCAAAATAAATCTGTCAACAGCAAAATAATGCAGTCACTGAACAAACTTTATCGTACTCTGTGTTCAGACTGATCTCAGACAAACTGCAGCACTAATGACATGCTAACACGGTGACATGCTTTCTCCTAATCACCTGCCTTGGCAGTCCCTCGCTCCAGCCTTCTCTTAACCAATTACCTGAGCTGTTTACCCCTGAGCCCACAAGGCTTATGGGTCACGGTGACACTACACAGGACTGTTTGTCTTCTGCGTAGGTAGTTAGCCCCGGTATTGAGGATCGCTCTGAAGGTAGAAGCAGCTGGAGCTTCTGTAATCTCTGAGACCCTCAGAAGATTACTGATATAATACACGGCCTCTCTGTTTGTGAAGATTTGGATGGGATTAGTAACCAGGCAGATTTACCTAAGGCACCTGCTTTTCTACTTCACTTCACTAACTTGACTAGACCAACCAGGACCTTGACAGAGCAAACATTCTCTATCAAAAATGCATAAAACTTCATATGAATTCTGAACCCTTGTTCTGTAAATTAAGAGTTAATCCTCTTAACTCCACCATCCTGCTGGATTTGAAAATTATGTTTTCTTAAAATAATGCTGTTCGTGTACTAAATCTGTAAAAATCATTTGGAGTTCAACAGACCAACGGTTACCAACCATCCTGTTAGAAAAAGTAACCAAAGCTTAAAACTGCCAAAACAAAATTATTTGGAATAAGAAGATCTTATTCATATTCTGCCTGTCTCAGCATATATCTGTTTACCCAGAGCAGAGAGGAGAGGACAGGGGAGGTTGTAGAAATACATAGTTCTGTAAATTATAACGTGTGGTGACCAATATTTGTGGCACTTTTTTGTGTATATTTATTATTCCATATTTTTGCATAAAAAAGGTTGATTTCTAGCAATGATTGTGCTGATTCCATAGAGCTGCAGGACTTCTGTGTAAGAGTGAAATACAAGGCCACAGTGACTTTTGGATATTCACACATTCTTATGGGATAAAGGGGCACTCATCTGTAGGTGAGGAAATGATCATGTTTAGTGACAATGATGCTAAGCTCACAACAGATTTTGTGTTGTTCCCTTTTGACCTTTTGTCAGGCAAACATCCATCGCATGATACAGAAAAATTACAAAAGACAGATGCAAAAGAACTGCAAAAACAAATATAGCTTCATTTATTTATAGTACTTGTTATGAATATATATATTTGTTGAACTTGTAGCAGTGTGATATTCTCACTCTCAACCCTTCTTTGAGTTGTAATGCTGGACCAGGCCATGAGGTGGCACCATTGTTTCAAAAAGTAAAAAGGGTGAGGCTCTGAAAAAATGAAAACAATGCAGTCGGAGCCTTCATAAGGTGTTAAACGTTGGACACGTATAGCATTTAGTGTGAATTAGTATATGACTTGTGGGTCAGTGAATACATGTTCACTGCATTCTCCTGTAGGGCCTCATGAGCAGGGTGCTAATGGGTGCTAACGCTGGTTAGGTATCCTTTGCTGCCCTTCAGTGGTGCTAAGAAAACACACGCAGCATTGTCCTTTCAGCACCATGGACAGGGATTGTGTGGGATGATGTACAGTAGCACTGCATTCTCTGTTTTTTTTTTGGGTCAGAGCTGCTGAAGGCAGCACTCAGTCTTAGTCATTGCTTCTGTCTCTGCTGTGTACTCTAATATGTCAAGGTGTTGGAGGTTGTGGTTGGATTTCAGGTCATGCTGTGGATTCAATTCCTTTAATGTGGGATGAATCTATAAACAATAACAATAACCTGATATATTATGTATTGCCCCAAAAGATGGAACACATATGCAAATAGCAGTGGTTAATATGCTCAGGTACAAAGTCCAACTCTGTCCCCAAAATCTCAAGTTTTATGCAGTTTTAACATCTGTCTTGAAGCTCACATCTGTGGGAAAATAATATTTTTGTGTTTTTCTTTGTGTATTTCTCTGTGTGTGTTTGCTGTGGAGCTGTGAAATCTCCCAGTCACTGACACAGATTGTACCATTTCAGACCTGCCAATAGGGAAGGTTGAAGACAGGTTGATTTCCCCCCTTTGACTCCAGTAAAAGTGGTAGCTCCCTTGCTGTTTTTCCAAAGAATAGCCAGTGATGCTTCCGTGTCCTGTATCTCCTCCTGTATGGCTCCTTCTAACTCCTCCCTTGCCCCCGCTTCCTATAATCCCCGCCCCTACCACTACCTCCCCTCCCGGTACATGATGAGTGGGGAAGTCATGTATTCAGAGGCTCTGAATCAGAGGCTTCCCAGGTTCTCGTAGTATCTGCTGCTTCCTCTGCAGTCAGAGTGGTGGAGGCAGGGGAGGAGCTCTCTCCTGTTTCCGTCTGGCTTTTCTGCTCTCCCATTGGTCTCCTATCTTACCTCTTGGTGGCGTGTAATGCCCCCACCCCCCACCCCCCCCCCTCTCTCTATTCCTGTCTCAGATGCAGTTACCCAGGCAGCGGGGAGGGAGGCTTTACAGACACTCACACTCTCTGCATGGGTGAAGAGAGCCGGTGGGTTCAGGGACCAGAGGATATCAGCTCTACCTCTGTCCTCTCCCCACTTTCTATCCATTTGTGGTCATTTGTCCTTCGGCAGAAGACAAAAGCCACCTGATGAGGTGGGGGCTCGTTTTGCTGGACGACTGGCGTCTTTGCCAATGAGACAAGCATCCTTAGTGGACTTCTGAAAGTGATCTAGAGCTAGTTTTCCTCTTGTTGGATCAGTGAAAGGGCAGCTATGGCTCACGCTGCAGCTCACATTAAGAAGGCCAGGTCCGAGATGGATCAACCTCCAGACCTGAAGGCTCTGGAGAAAGCCAGAGAAAGGAGGAGGCGTTCCCGGGAACGGGCTGAACGCAAGCGCAAGGTACAGGGCAGACTTGAATCAGTCACTCCTACCAGTCATCTCTTCACCTTATCATTGCCATCACCTCATCTTTGTCGAAAGAAGAAGAGTTTACAGAAAACAGCAGTTTGTGGTGCAAAAATCATCATCTTTATTATTTCCACCTCCACCTTCATTATCATCTCAAGGTATTCAGTCACATCATCAAGGAATATAAAGGGAATCATTTTTGACAGCACGCTTGTATGACATAAAAACCTCTTAGAATAAGACTGAAGATCCATAATATTGAACTGTGATCAGTGACATTGGTCCTGTGTCACCTGCAAAACCACAAGAAACACAACTAACAGGAAGCTGTGATTACAGCACAACATGTCCTTAATGATTGAACTGTCAGTCCTTATCTACTACACTGCTGCTGATTCCCAATCCATCCTTCATCCCACCCCTCATTCTGTCATCATGTGCCTGCCACACTTATAAATGACCTCTGTGCAAGTCATCAATCACTCAATCAGCGTTGCTGTCTCCCAACTCCGACCCCTCATAACACCGTCCTTGCGCTGTAACATTCCTACAAATAAATACCTCTGCATGTCTCAGTGTGGATGCACCTACGCAGCTCAGTCTCTGGTGCACTGCGAGGCAGTTCATTCTGTCTGTTCATGGACAGGCGCAACCTCTCATGCAAGTCCTACTGCTGTGCTTCTATTGTTAGGGTGTACTGCTGAGGTTTGCTGTGTCTTTACTGGGAGTTATTTCATAGTAAAGGCTTAACTCTAACAGGCCATTTCATCATCATACTTTGCAGGATAAAAGCATGATGCATTCAGTGCACAAGTCCCTGTCTGACTCTACCTTGTGTCATTTAAAGAATAGTAAGACATATTTAGGTTTTAGCTTGGCCTAATGCTGTCTGAAATGGAAATGGAGGATGACATAAGTAACTGCGATGGGTGCACCACAATTAACATGCTCTGAATGGACAGGCCTTTTCATTTCCAATTTGTGATATTTAAACAAAGGATAATATACTCCATAATAATATGGACTGATGCTGTGGCTAAGAACTGGATGGTGGTTTTCCTTAGTTGCCCAGTTTTGCTGCGATATGTTAATACTTATTTATTCCTTCAAAACTGCAAATAAGTGCAAACATCTATACAACACTGTATATGGTTAGAAAAGTTTAATCATCACCTAAACAATGTAGTGTTCCCAGCAGCCAATGAACAGAGAGCTTTGTTAAGGAGTTTTGGCTTGTTATGCCGATATACTCCATTGTGTGTGGGAAATGGAGGATGACATCAGGGCATTATCCAGTCTGTTATCAGTATTTAAGTGGAAAGGCTGACC
>JAOWBC010000935.1:409833-420857 GCA_028566105.1 Hypoplectrus providencianus | reverse complement strand
TGCAGTGGATTCAGCCACAAAGGTAGGTTATTTAGCTTCACATGAGCAGACATGAGTTCTGGAAAGCATTTGTCAAAAAAAAAGGTACTGTGATCAGCTTGAAGATATGTGAGGCAACTAGCTTAAGGTAGAGGTTAACAGACTTGCTGAATTCATGCTAAGGAGTACTGAAGATACTCTGGTGGCTGTTAGGGGAACAACACCTTATTAAGACATGATTTGTTAAACAGAATTAGATCAGGATATGCCCAAACCCAAACATGGAGTAGCATCCATAGCTATAATATTGATGTAAGAGATACACAGTCTTTCGGGCTCTGAGACCCGTCAGTATAGGTGTTAGTTGTATTCACACAGGAAGAGGATTTATAGGTGAATGACATGAGCATTTCTAATGAGTGGTAACATTACCAACGACCAAAACCTAGTCATCAAAATTCCAAACACAGCCAAACATCAAGCAAGTGTAAAACCCAACTCAAGTTCTATTACTTATTGCACTATCAGCGGAAGTCCAGCTTATTGTCTGTATTGTCTGGCAGCCTCTTACTCAGTCACTCCATCCCTTTTTCTTCTTAACTTATCTTAACAACAACACTCAACAATGACCCTCCCTGTTTTTGCCTACATTTCGTATTTATGTTTTGTTTTTGTTTTTTTTTGCAAGTGGTAATGAATCAAAAGAGTAAGTGTAAATTAAAAGAAAAATCAAAAGGAACCTAAGGCACAACACAGAATTTGATATCTATGAATTCTGAGAAGAAGGCTGACCAGTTTAGGGCTGACATAAAAAAAAAAATAAAAAGATAAGGATGATAGCAGTCTAGAAATAGAGCTGAGGAGAGAGTATAGCACTAAAGGAAACTGATCTTCATAGTGGAGAAGTAAGCACTGAGTTGGAGCCATTCCAAAATACAGCTACTTGCATTG
This sequence comes from Hypoplectrus providencianus, assembly GCA_028566105.1. NCBI lineage: Eukaryota > Metazoa > Chordata > Actinopteri > Perciformes > Serranidae > Hypoplectrus > Hypoplectrus providencianus. Next base: position 419,927 of record JAOWBC010000935.1, on the reverse strand, counting down.
CATAACAACAGACAGCAGTAGAGGTATAATGCTGTAATGATATATGTGGTTTGATTATAGTGTGTAAGTAGGTTGGAATACTCCAGTATTATAGTCAAGAGCATTTAAAGACAAGTTGTTACATAGGGGGGGGCAAGTGAAGTACAAACCTTAATAAATTAGTAAAAGGAAGAATTATAGATGCGTCTGCTTCAGGTTAAGTGTGAAATAATGAGGGGCCACGTGACTCTAACGAGGATGGCCACTTTGTGGGACTATTCTTAAAAAGCTTCTAAAAACCAAACCCAAAACTTGGACCTGATTATGTTGAAGTCTTTGTAAGATTAAGAGTATGATATTTTCTCGAAAGCACAGAAGACAAGCTCAGAAAACCTCGTAGACAGCCCCATGTGATTGGTGAATACAGCTGAGGTGCTAACTGAGCTAGACACTCTGCTGTTTGACTCAAAACTTACCTGAATTACTAGCTACCTGGGCAAAAGACCATTTCTGTTCCAGGGGTGGAAAACAGTCTAGTTAATAGAAATCAAGGCACACAAAAACTGATTTTAGCAAACAAAAACTAATTTAAAAAAAACACAGCACCATGGATTGGGCAATTTAGTACTGCTGGGATAATTTCAACCAAAATAGGAGGCAAAAAGCACTCAGCTTAAAAAAACCCAAAAAACTCTGATATAATCAGCACAATATCTTTTGTGAATCTGACCTTATGACAATGCAGATAGTGGTTGCAAGCGAGTACTATTCATGCCACTATCAGTAGATGCAATCCACTCTTAGTCAAAAAAGACAGAAAAAAAACTGGACTGTTTTAAATTCACAAAGCAATGTTGGAATGAATGACACAAGAATACACAGAGCAAAGGGAAGGACAGGACTTACATACTGAAAGAGGAAGGAAGACAGTGAGACACAGATTTTAACGATTAAGGCAGGTGTGGGTAACCAAGGGAGCAGACCTGATACTAGATCAGATGGTAGTAAGTAACAGGAAACATGAAAACTGCAGAACAACAAAAAAATAGAAAAGCAAAGAAATATGAAGCCTATTAACCATTCTTCTTATCATCCATTTATGTTTTCCCCTACAGAAAGGAAACACAGCACTTCACATATCCTCTCTAGCTGGTCAGGCTGAAGTAGTGAAGATCCTGGTCAAAAGAGGGGCTGACATCAATGCACAGTCTCAGGTGAGTCCCTGCACTCCGCTGTTGGAATGATTCAATGCTGCAGTCCTTATAAAAAGCACCTTAACCATTTCTCACCACTTACATCATGTTAGAGCACTATGATCGCTTGAGTAAATACAGTAGGAGTTCATGACCTGTAGCATAATGTATAAGCTCTTGTATTTGCTTGTGTGCTGCAGAATGGGTTCACCCCTCTGTATATGGCCGCCCAGGAGAATCACATGGATGTAGTGAGATACCTGCTGGAGAATGGAGGCAACCAGAGCACTGCTACTGAGGTGAGGACGATGTGAAATAAGATAAGATGACTCAACAGTCAGGGCTGATGTAGATGCCAGTATTGGCCAGAAATCAAAGTATCTGACCATTTTAAGAATCATTATTGTCCATCAATCCAGTATGGAGGCTTCCCACTGGGAATACAAATATACCATTAGTGCTGGAAAAGAATTATGGGACCAGCAAATCATTAGGACATGTCTTCTGGGACTCAGGAATTACAACATTTCATTACAAGTGGTAGGTCGAATCATCGTCATTGTCAGATAACGACTGGACTACTGGTTACCTTTAGGTTACATTGTTAGCTCTTTTACCAGTGCTGTGATGTGTTAGCACCTTTAGCATAACCTCGGGCTCAACCACCACAGCCATTTTAAGTCTTGACCATATTGAGAACCTACCATGACAGTATACAGTATGGTAAACAGCATAGTCCTCCCTGTCCTGGTAAACTAAACACTAAAATGTAGTGTTGACTAAATTTAATGCTAGCTTAAAAGGGATAAGAACATGTCAAACTGTAAGCAAATAATCAAATAGTCCATCCAGTGAGGTTATGTTTTTGAAAATATTAATGAAACTTGGTGGACCTGGATGGAACTAGAGAGAATCTGTTAATTTTAGCTCATTTGAATCACAGAGCAGATACATAAGTTGTTTTCACCATTGCTAGGATAGGGTGTTTGTGCTACATACATGTGGCTAGCATCACTTGATAGAACATTTCCTGGTTGAGGTCTGCACTCTGAGTGACCTTTTAGTTAGTGACTTTATTTGTTCCTGCTTACATTTTATGAAAGAATGTACTGTAATAGCACTACACGTCAGTAGTAATGAGGTTATGCTTTTGTGACTTTACCAAAATGTCAAAAAAGAACTCTTGAAAGAAGATTTAGCCTTCTTTTAACTTTTCTCCCTTCCCCCAGGATGGCTTCACTCCTCTAGCCATCGCCCTCCAGCAGGGACACAACCAGGTGGTTTCTGTCCTCCTGGAGAATGATACTAAAGGCAAGGTCCGTCTGCCTGCCTTGCACATTGCAGCCCGCAAGGATGACACCAAGTCAGCTGCCCTGCTCCTCCAGAATGACCACAATGCTGATGTCCAGTCGAAGGTATACACAGTTTGAGCTGGGGTGGGGGTGGCATGTGTGGAAGTCAAGCTAATGTGGTGCTATTTGTCTGTGCTAATATGTCCATGATGTGGTTAGGAGGACTTTTATGAAGTAGATTGTAGAACACATAGAAATTTTTTTTCAAATGTCTGCAATTTTAGTATACTCATGGTATACATACATACGTGTGTTCACAAATGGGTCCTATTGAAGGTTGGATGGAAAGACCATATTATCATCTGCTACAGAAATGTAATCTGTATCTGGATAAGTTATCCTGATAATTAACCATGTTTCTAGCTGAAGTGATGATCACGGAGTAGTGACATTTGTAGTTATGGAATGATAGTTTTGTCAGCTGCAATGATACGGATTAGGTAAAGTTGTTCAGTCACAATGTTATTGACATGACATGACAAAATCTAAAATGTTTAGGTTTCAACTTGTGTTATGATGTTTCTGTCCCCTTCAATTACAATATATTTGCCCTGTTTTACCAAGCTGCCATTAGACATTTGAGTGGAAATCTTTTTGGTCCATAAGCAGGATTGAGACAATACAAGAATACCACGAATAGGAAATATGATTCTGCCTTCATCAAAATAACAACTGCATGAGAGTTGTCCCAAACATCCCAACTGGATGAACGTTATGACTCCTGAGAAGTGAACTCTTGTGGATGCACTAAAAAAAGGCTTTTATCAAAAGCAAAGGAGGCTGTATATGGATTTTGTTGTAAATCCTTACTGGGAGGAGTCTGAGGCGGTGGTTTGCTTGTTGGTTCTTAATGGTCTCGATGTTCAGTACAAACAAATCTTTAACACAGACAACTAAAGCTGAAATGACTACACAGTCATGTAACTCACCCAATCAATAGTCTTTAGAAGTGTAGCTCCCAGCAGTCATGGCTAAAACTACATTCGTCAGCTCAGCTGGGATATGATACTTCCTGGTTAAGCTTTTTGATGGCATGCAAGCTTCAGAAACCCATATTGGTGTTGTAAGTCAGTGGCTGCTAAGCTAGGAACCAAATAAATGGTTCTTTTAAAGGCTTTGTTTGTACTGCAGCACCAGACAGTAGTTACTACAGGGCTACAGATGTCCTGTAGCAAAAATCATCACAGCATTATATAATATGGTATTTTTTTGCATTGAACTACCTACAGGTTTGTGACTGCAAATCAACTTAGTATACCTGTGGGGGTTTTTTTTACTTTTGGTTTCCCTACCCATGGCCCTGATCTTTCTGGAACTTTAAACCAGGATTTTTTTTGTTGTTGCACTAACTCCATTCCCTTAAGGTTATTGTAGTGGTTTTGAGGTTACTGAGAAGGAATATGCAGATGTTGGTCGACCAGGTCAGAAAATAGTGGTACTGGAGGGCAATAGAACACAGAAAAAAAGAGATCAGGCAAGATAAGAAGAAGAGTTCCCTCCGGTCCTAATGAATATGCAGAATACTCCTTACTGGGGTCAGCTCTGTGGACTTTGTAGGTGCTCTGGTAGATTGGATGCCATTGTATAACACTGTTATGGCGTGACATACTAAAATTCTCTTATCCGGATAACATATCCAGATAACGATCACATCAGGCGTGGATAGAGTTGCCCAAATGTATGATTACTTTGATTTAGTGTATGACAGAAGACCACTAACCTCTGCCATAAAGCTGTATACCTGTGTATAGTGTGTTTGTGTTTCCATCTGTCTCTCTGTGCATCTCTCTATTTCTCTCTTCCTCTCTCTCATTCAGTGTCTCTGTGCCTGCTATGTCACTCCTGGTCCTTTCACTAACTGGGTCTCTCCCTCTTTGTCCTCTCTCTCTCTAAATGCTCCCTCTCAAACACTTCCCCCCATCACCCCCTCCTACCTCGCTGCACTGGTGTCTAAGTGTAGCACTGTCCACTGCATGGAGTGTGCCACTGTCTGCAGGTTGTATGGTGGTCATATTCAAGGCTGCATGCAACCAATTACATTTAGTTATGACTGTTCCTCTGATACTGGATTGTGGCGTTAAGTGACATGGCTAGACTGAAGGTGAATTATTGCATATCTCCACAGCTGTTTATCCAACATGTTACAACAAGGCGTCTAAAACACAGTGGATGCAACTCGGTGTATACTGCATGTATTCATTATAACGCCATATGTGGTTCAACCCTGCTCCAACATGAGTCATAAGAACAGCCCAGAGGAGAACAGCTGCAGCATGTACAGTCATATTCAGAAACGTGTACACAAAACACATACTGCTGTCACACACAGCTCACGGGTTCATTCAGGCACTGGATAAAACCAGTCCAGTGAAAGCTATCTACTTATATCTGTTTGCAGAATAAAGACTGTCAGATTAGACTATTCTTTCACAGTTGTTACGCTCCAGCCTTGGGGTAACTTGAACGTCACACAAAAATGGATTATGGACCCTTTCCCAACCCCCAGAGAGAATATTACCCCAATTTGCAGTCCTTCACAAATTTACTGTTTTCCTCAACAAAGTAGTTTAAGTTCAGGGCGAGCAAGGCCAACATAACAAACACAACATCTGGTTTTGGCACCTAACCTAAAAACAAAAAGATATGCCCAAAAGAAAGTACAGGGAATTCACCCCTACCTACCAGGACTGCACTTAACACAAAAAGAGGTCTCTGATGATACAATACACCAGGACACCAAAATACAGCTAATAATAGGCTCAAGAACCACACAAGACAAGCAAAGCACACGGTGCAACTGGAAGTCAGGAAAAGGGCCGAGAGGGGCAGCCATCTTTAGCTTTAGCCCTCACGTAAAGCATTGCCCTTCAATGATAAGCAGGGTTGCAGGTGTGGACAGTAATCACACTACAATATCCAAATCAGAAGGCAAAACCAAATTTAAAAAGAAATAGATCAAGAAGACTCATGGAGAAAATGCTGCATTAGACTTACACATTTAAAGTGGACAGGAGACAATGAGGCACAGGTGTCTCGCATTAGAACAGGTGTGTGTGATCAAGGGAGCAGAAAAACTGCACCAGGACACAACAAAGAATGTAACATTAAAGGAAAGTCTGGGGACAAATTCAAAGCACCAATCAGCAATAAGTAAGCATGTGGTCCATTTAGACTCTTAATAAGTCCTTTCCTGATATGAGAGGACAGATATTTTCTGTCCATTTCTCATTGTTCCTTAAATGTAAGTTTTACAGGGAAGATTTTCATGTAAGATGTGGCATTTTGCAGCTAGGTTGGAGGGTTAAATACATAATTATCTTGCAAGTTAAATATCTGTGGATTTGGGACTTTTGGTGGTAAAAGGGAAAAATATTTGTCTAGGAAGCTTTAAAAAATGATTTAGACCAAAAAATCAATCACATAAACAAATATCAAATGAATTGACAATGAAAACAATCAGTAGTTGCATGTCCACAAGACCCGAAGCTTCGACGTACAACAGCTGAGTGTGAAGTGGACACTGAGAGAACCACAGCTGCCATGTCACTTGCCTGTTTAGTATCTGACTGCACAGCTACTACCGTGAAGTAATGTGTCAAAGAAACATAACTGAACTGATGTTTCCCTCCCTGATTCCTCCTGCTTCAGATGATGGTCAATAGGACTACTGAGGTATACACACGCTCCTTTGATTCTCCACAGATTCACTATACAGTTCCATTGCATTTTTTTTTCTCTTTTCTTTCCCTTCACCATTTATTTATGTCACTTCCACAGCACTGCATGGTATAAACAATTTTTTTTTCTTCACGGTTCACACACTTTTTCGTTGGTTTGGTATAATGACAGGTGAACATGCACGGCTGACACGAATGGCCAAGCTGCTGCCGTGTGTCCTGCGCTCCGGCACTATCTTTACTTTTCAGTTTACATTTTATTTATTCATACTCTGTCTGTATGCATTTCTTTTGTAAAGTTTATACTCATTTTTTTCACAAGCTCAGCTCCTGTTGTTTATTCAATATACATTTAAATATATAAAATCATTATGATTGGGGTGTGAGGTGTCTTGGTTTGTTTTAAATAATGATATTTATCTTCTGCAGGGGTTTGATTTGATGAATACTGTGCTGATGCTTTCTTTGGAACAGATATGAATGTATACTGTCCTGTAGTCTGTCTTGTTATTTTGTCTGTTTATGTTGTGCTGCATGATTTCTAGCCATGCACTATGAACTGCATAGTTTCAAACAGTAATGGTTAAATTATAACATATTTGTCCTTATGTATGGAAGTCCAGTGCTGAAAAAAAAATCTGAAATCATTTAATACAAGTGACATTCACTTTTCTATTTGTGTGCCCATGGAAACATTAAACAAGCTTAAATATAACAGCTATATGTTTCAGTGCCTTCTCGAGATCATAAAACTGCCACAATTACACTGTAATTCAGAGTAAAAGTAAATTAAGTTTTTAAATCTAAAAACAGGAAACTGGATGAGTCAAGGACCATTAAAAACAGCAATTATCATTAAATGTAAGATAAAAATTATGAAATATTTCATAACTTTACAGTTAGTTTTAGATGACAAATGATAGGTAATTGTCTGTTTTATGTGGCAGTGTTTTATTTTGAAGGTAATCAAACATCTTTATCAGTTATAGCTTCCTTTTTACATCCACTTTGTCCAACGATATGAATTTTAATCATGCTAATTTAGATGCTAATTATGCATTCACCTTTAATGCACACACAAATAGAAAAAATGAATTCAGTCAAATGATAACTTTCTTATTTTGGCAGTCCTGGTCTTCTGCACATGAAACTACCCGATAAAGTATTTGAAAGGCATGCTTTTTACAGAGATCTTCAACTCTTTTGCTCCTACAACAGTGCTAATGACTAATGGCATGGGAAGCTAATACAGATATCTAGCCAAAGACTTGGCATTAGCATGTTGCATCCATGCTACCTTAATTTGCACCATTCAAAGCTTTTGACTGTGTAAAGTTTTAAACCATCACGTTAGTCACTGTATTCTTCACACTTTGTAAACAACTTTTTCACATTAAATCGGACCACACTTACAGAATGGCAAGGTAAGGCAAGAATCTCACAACTACTCCAACCTGCTCTGCAATCTCTAACTTTTCTCATATATTTCTCATTGCTAACTCTAAACTGACGTACAGTAACATAGTGCACTTTGGTGTTGATCACAAATGTACAGTACCTTCCTCATTATATGCCATTTTATGAGTTTACTTTGATTTGGTGTTCTTTAGTTAGCTACAGTGTTTGTCACTCTGTGTATACTGTACATCTCCGTGTACTGCTTCACTTTTTGTCCTTTTAATTTGGAATCCTAGGAAAGGCCTTCTTTTCTTTTCTTCCTGTCGTTGATAACCTGCATGGAAGTGGTGTTTCCGAGTGTGTTTTGGGGTTGTGTGTATGTGTACTACATATTCAGACTTGAATATTTTCAAAAGAATCAATCTTAACTATTTCGGTGACTTCTTTTTTATTTATTTTGTTGCTTTCCGTTTAGTAGTTTTTGTTTACCTGTGATGCCTGATGCCACTGCTGCATGCTGGGAAGACAGAAGACAAATCATCAAGAGCCATACAGTAAAGGCTAATATCTAACCTCTGTCCTCCTCCCTGTGTGTCTGTCTCTTTCCTGTCTGTCTTCCAGAGTGGATTTACCCCACTGCATATAGCTGCCCACTATGGCAACGTCAATGTGGCCACACTCCTGCTGAACAGAGGGGCAGCAGTGGACTTCACAGCCAGGGTAGGACTCCATGCCAAGAAGCACTGATATTTGGGTCAGATAAGGGCATTGAAAAGCTCCTCTTGGAATACTTCTGCACAATATTGTTGGCCTCTAAATCTATAGGGCACGACAGGAATTAGCTTTAAAACCAAGAAGTAAATTAGCTTTTAGCACCCTGGGGCTAACCTTTTAATCTCAATAAGGGTTTGAATGGGTTTTTGGTTAGGTACCTGCAATAAGGGCTGTGGTTAACCGAATGAGATGTTCATGTTTCGTTGTATGACAGACTACAGTGGTTGTCATGGACATTAAATGTCATCTTGCTTGACACAAGTAAACAACTTTTTACACGTTTTTTTCCATAATTTTGGTGACTCCTTTTTACAATACTCCCATGACTAATTCGCGTCACTACTTCACGTCTGACTTTACTTCTTTTTTTTTTTCTTCTATAACGCCTTACCAAAACCTAGGTCAGTAGTTTTGTAGCCTTCAAGTTCAAATTTCGTGCTGGTGGTATGTTATGTCACATATTACATGCCACCAGCACAAAATTCACTGTTAAGAAGTTGGTGGGTTGGTGGTGCAGCTCGCCATAGTGTGGTGTTGGGTATTTACTTATCTTGGCTTTCAATGATGGTTCAAACATCATAAAAGTGATGTAAATTTGTGAAGTTTAATCTGCTGAAAAAAACACGTAATCATCAGAAACATGTGTTAGCCACAGAAACTATTTTCGCAGTGATCCAAAATCCAATTGAATAACCCCCCCAAGGGAATTCTCATTAGACCCCATGGAGATGCCAACGTCCAGGTTGGCTTATAAAAATATGTAATTTTGTTTGCTCTGTGTCAGCTTTGTGGTTTATTTTCCATTGTATCTATTTACAAGTGACATGTAATTCTTCATATTCCTATGTTAACACATTTTCAGTTTATATTTATATTTATATTTAATTTAATCCAGTCATCCACCCATGCCACACAACAACTTGTAATTACTTGTGCTATACAGAACACAAGGAATTATTTTACCTAATGTGATGCAATGTGTTACACTAGACCTTCTGTCAGGAATTAGTATAACCTCTTAGCCTAGTTAACTAACAATGCACAAAACATTGTTCACTTTAATGTGCTTTCTGTCTCTTTAATACCATCCAGAACACAAATGTGGATGTCCTATTTTTAGCAATACCAGCAGTGTAGATAAAAATATCTTTTTCCTGTCACCTTGCACTCTCCATAGCCTCATGGGACTGCTTGTGTGGCTCACATTTTAAATCTGGTGAAAAGGTTTGAGAGAATGCACTCATCCTCTGTCTACATGGAGTGTACCATCCTCCAGTGAGAGAGCTTTTCAGACTTCACCGTTTCAATTTCTTAAAAAACAACATTTCAAGGAAACAAGCAATCCTACTTTTTGCTGTGTAACCTTTGTAATTATGATATCTGGTTTAAATTGTGGCTTTATATGTCTTTTCAAATGAATTACTATACCATTAGACCCTTACAGCAGTGTGAATCTGATCTAAAATGGGAATATCTCAAATGTGTTGTACGAGGACAAATTGATGTGATTAAAGGTGTTTCTTCTCTCCACTGCAGAACGGGATTACTCCTCTACATGTGGCATCCAAGCGGGGCAACACGAACATGGTTGGCTTGCTGCTGGACCGTGGCTCTCAGATCGATGCTAAAACAAGGGTGGGTATGATCTTCTCTTCTCTTCTCTTCTCTTCTCTTCTCTTCTCTTCTCTTCTCTTCTCTTCTCTTCTCTTCTCTTCTCTTCT
>JAOWBC010000935.1:365984-392370 GCA_028566105.1 Hypoplectrus providencianus | reverse complement strand
CCAAATTGCCATGCTAAAATGCACATTTTCATATTTATTAAGATTTTGGAGGAAAGAGTTATTTCTTCTTTTTTTTTTTCTCTCTAAATAAATAATAAAATCAGGAATTTTGACGAATGACAGATGGGACACAGAACTGCAGCTGAGGTGCAGATAAACCTTTTTATATACAATTTGTAAGGTGAATAAGTAGTTATTAAATCATGGCTTTTTGCTCATTTCAACTCAGTAGATTGCCCTTCAGTTTATCACGAACATGTAACTCATCAGTTAGGGTTATGATTTTAATATCTGTTATAAGACTTGAATTTTTTTTTTTTTTTTTTTTTTTTTAAACACATACAATGCCTGAGAGTGGAAGTGTTGACGTGCTAAGCTCCACCAGTCCTCTCAATGTGCTGCTACAGAACACAGCTGCCCATGCGTCTGATAGCGATGCTGCCCCCTGCTGTGCAGTAGTGGAACAGCAGTAGAGCTTTGTTACTGGTGGCCATAGAGAATGCAGCCACAACGTCCAGCTGCTTTGTATGAGACAAAAGACAAAGAAAACAAAAGTAAATGCTTTTAAATTACCATGAAAACACTAGAATCTAAACCTGGGTAATTATAATTTATTATCGTAATCCAGTAGGATTATTTCAGGAGTGAGAAGCTATAGGGTAAGTACGCTAACACCAGATGCTAAACTTCCACTACACTGAACATGAAAGCCAACATGATCTTGTTGCAGATTTAATGTATTTTTGTAGCCTATAAATGATAAGAAACTGGAACAGAAATGCTAAAGATATAATTTGAAAATAATAATAACAGCTAGTTCAACTGATAATTGAAAAAAAAAGTAAGTATGAGTCATTGTAATAACCGTTTAATAAAGGTATTGGGTTGTGTCAGATAAAAATAATAATGGTTGATACCTTATAATAAGATCAGGCTGGAGTTCTGAGCATTTTGTTAGTTAACAGAATTCAACAGTTTGTCACAATCTTCATCTGTTCTCTGTCAGTAACCACACATATACCCCTCACTTTGACTCATTTGATCCTATTCATGAATTCACCTCTGCCCATCTCTCCAGGTGATGACACGATGACAGGTGACGGAGGGGAGTATCTGAGGGCCGAGGACCTCAGGGAGCTGGGAGACGACTCGCTGCCCGGGCAGTATCTGGATGGCATGAACTACCTCCGCTTCAGCCTGGAGGGGGGGCGCACTGACAGGTAAACCAGACTCTGGTGAAGCTTTGGTAAACCACCTCAATAACTCAAAACTTCTTCTGGAAATAAAAGTACAAAAACTATGCATGATGTAAATGGAGTATTCCTATATTTCTCTTATATAAAATTGTTGTTTCTATGTCTGATTACTGATATATAAATAGTCTGCATGGTCATGGATCAGTATGTGTATATGTACTTGTGTCACCATTAACCCAACAACTAACTGCCTGTGTTTGTGTGTGTATCTGTGTGTGTGTGTGTCCTTTGCGACTTCTCCTGCTCATACTTCATCGTTGGTCTTCCTTGTCATGCCTTCATAGTCGAATGCAAAGGTATGTGCTGATGCTGGCCAAATTTCAGGCCGTTTCCATCTTCAGCACTGCTTGATAAGGAGTTTAACGGTCTCTGGGTATAGAGGGCAAAATAAAGTATGTTTTTTTGCAGGCCATCTGGAAGTTAGCATCATCATAGGGTCTTTTGTGAATAACCATATGGGATTTTTTGCATTGGATTTTGGATCATTGCAGAAAACAAACTCTAATTGCAGAAAACAAACACTAATTTCTGATGACTACACATTTTTTGAGCAGGATAATCTTCACAAATGCATTTTTATTTTTACTACAGCCAACAGAAGTAACAAGCTAACATTATGCTGTAGCAATCTAAACTACAGTCACATGACTTCAACATCACCCCAGCTTTGCTAGCAAAACCACAGTTTATAAATAGTTTATTAACATAATTAACAAGCTACAAAAGTTTGCAAGAGCACAAAAATGTTGACTAAAGAGTGTCAGGTGGACTAGTCAGAGAATCTCATAGCTGTTTTACTATTCAGCATTTTTAATCCAATAAGTGTGAAATCAGTCCATTCATTACCCCACAAGTCATCCAGGGTAGAAAATGAACTGTTGAATCAGTTATCTCTGTTCGTGGAACTGCATTTTTTCCTGTCATCCTCATTAATTCCCCACCTGCTGTGATCTCTGCTATTGTCATGATGACGGAGCTTCAGTTGTCTTCAATGCTTTTCTTCTTCTCTGCTTCAGTTCAGACAGGTCTTTCACACCCACCCACCACAGCTACTACTCCCCCAAACATGAAGGCTTGATGGAGGAGCTGCTCACCAGTCACCAGGTACACACGTCTGATGAGATGATCAGAGCATACGATGAAAAAAGTAGAATAGAATCACGCTAATAGGAGCTCATGAGTACGCTGGCAATGATTTGGAGATATATGACTGATAATGATCTTCTGTATCTACTGTATATATGGCTTCCTTCAGTTTGATGTCTGATAAGAGGATTTTTTTTTTTATTCCAGGTTTCATCACTTAGCAGGGAGAATGAGAGAGATTCATATCGTCTGAGCTGGGGCACAGAGAACCTGGACAATGTGGCTTTATCCTCCAGCCCCATTCACTCTGGGTAGGTACTTAACTATTATGGCCGTGTGTTAACATGTTGAACATTGGTATGGATGCAGGATGTGGCACTGGCATATCTTTTGACCATTTGATGGGGGCAGCTAGCTCAATTTATTGTTTTCTTGTAGCAATAGATCTGTATTCCATGGTGCAAGTAGCGGCTGCAATCCATTCTATATGAATTCGCCTCTTTTGTCTAATGAATACACACTTTTAGAAATTATGTTTTTTTTCTAGACATATTTGGTGCTGTAAATACTCTTCTACAGTATAGCAGTGTACTTCTTGAATGTCTCTTCACTTATTCTGACTGCCTTGTGTCTGCTGTCTCTCTCTTGCTGTGTCTGCTTGACTTTTGAATCCTCTGTATCTGATGCGGTTGCTGTTTTTAGCCATTCCTCTCCGTGCCATGATCATGGAGACCACAGCAGGTGACCTTCTGCACCTTGGTTTTAATCATTCTCCTCCTCATCTTCATCATTCTCTTCCTCCCCTCACAGTGTGCTCTCCAGGTGGAGAGGTGTATGTGTCACTGTCTTTAACAGACATCGCCTCATAGGCTAAATTTGTGGATTTACAATATGTCAGATCATTTAAATCTGACTTAAATTGTATTGTTATAAGTAATCCCCTAATTACGGTGGCCAGGAAGTGTCAGGTGATTGGCAAATTCAAAACGTTTTGCAAAAGAAAAAAGTATAAATGCCAATAGCCACAACACAAACTCAAAAGAGCCACAACACGAATTACAAGGGAAGCAGAGGAGAAGCATACCCCTCACCCCCCCGCTACTCTGCCGTCTGTCTTAGGCTTTTAAGAAGCAGCCATTCAGAAAAGATAGCTTTATGGTGTCAGGCTAACCATTAGCCACTAACTTTAGCAAGTTGTACATGTGAGCTGTACCATTAGATTTCAGAAAAAGTAGAAAACGTCACTGTGTCCCAAATCGGCCGGCTAATGGTTAACATTCCATCAAAATATCACATTAATTAATAATATTAATGAGCACGTTTTGATTTCAGATAAGGTAGTGTAGAACTATACTCCGACTTCTTATCTTTCAAACCATATATCGTTTAAACCATGTTCATTTGCCTTGGATTTACCAAAGTCAGCAAAATGTCGCTAACACCTGTAAACTAGCCATGAGCTAACATCAGTTATTTTATGTTCAATCATCTCATAAAGCAATCGTTTAGATCTCCCCTTCATTTAATGCTAAACCGCTTTATGTCTTAGGCTTCTCTGAAGTTCATTCAGTGAAGATAGCTTTATGACATTAGGCTAACCATTACCAAAAGATAAGTGATTGACATGCATTAATTATAATTTTCTGTTGTGAAAAACTATAAATGGTTGTATCAATATGATTTTTTAGATGTGTTATTCTCCTCTGCTTCCGTTCTAAGTTTACTTCCATTGTTGACCTTTTGCACTTGTGTTGCGGCTATTGGCATTCGGGCTTTTTTCTTTTGCAAAGCGTTTTGAATTTGCAAATTGCCTGACACTTCCCAGCCACCGTATTAATGTATAGATCATGTGATACAGAAAGTTCAGGTTTTTATTGTGGATAACTGGTTAATGAGGCGATGAAAGTTGAGGACGTGTTTGTTGATTTCATACAAGGTCTTGTTTATTGTGCATTGTCACTAACATACCACCCCAACCTGAGAATGTATTTGAATTATTACCATATGAGAAATAATTATTCTATACCATGTACAGGATTATTACCTGGGATCTTCCTAAGGAGAGAAAACTTGTAATTGCTTATTGATTATGCTGTTTGCTATCAAGAAGAGCTTTATCTTGTCTTCTAATGGTCGTGTTGCTCTGTTAAATAACACGTGTTTAAATGTCATGTGTGTTCAGTAAGTTATATCTATGATGTTTGTTTTATTGATGCCTGGACAGGGTCCCATTAGAACAGGGTTCACTCACATTCGACAGCCATACTCCCACTCATTGAGATATGTGATCCATGTGCATACAGCATTTTCCACTTTGCATGAGGAGTGAAGTCAAAGAGTCTCATGTCAGAGTGATTTACCGAGGCAGAGCTGGCTGTTCAGTGCTGAGAAAATAGACACCAAAATGAGATGTCTGTCTGTATGCACACTTTACAAAAACTGTTAATTAAATCTGAACATTTCATAAAAACACGGATTTGCCTTGATGCATTTTAACCATTTGTGAAATAATAATAATAAAAATAAAAAATAAAAACTGAAAAAATTTATGTGTCACAACTTGACCCAGTGGCAGCTATAAGACTTTTTTACAGATTTATTTTTTGTTAATAGCAGTGGACCAAAAAAACATCGTAGCTTCAAATTTTTGAGGAAGACCATGTTATTTTTTCAGTATGGACCACTTTTGATTTCTAAAATCAAAAGTAATCCTTCAAGCTCAAGTTTTGATTCCTCTGTACTCAAATTAACTCATTTAAAAAAATCGAAAAGAAATTGTTACTGCTTGGATTAACATGTGTCTTCAACATATATATTGAAAATGGTAAATTTCACAAAAAAAAATCAATTCAGTCGAAAACTATTGGTTTTTAATGTATTTCCAATATACTTAGAATATAGTGTAAAAAAAAAAAAAGTGAATTATCCTCATTTAACCATAATCTGTGAGAGGTAAAGAACACCACTGCACTAAATATTGATTGGTAGGAAAAGGAATTAATAATGAGATATTAACAATGTTATTGGGAATTAGTTTTAGAACTGCTAAAGCTAATGTGTTAGCACTTGGAGTAACTTTGGTGTCAATATTCTCAGCACCTACTTCTCACCATGAAAATTGTCTTTAATTTGGGGCTACATCTCCTGTTCCACCTCAGCTTCCTGGTCAGCTTCATGGTGGATGCCAGGGGCGGAGCCATGCGCGGTTGCCGGCACAACGGCCTGCGCATCATCATCCCACCCAGGAAGTGCAGCGCGCCCACACGGGTGACGTGCCGGCTGGTGAAGAGGCATCGTCTGGCCACCATGCCCCCGATGGTTGAGGGCGAGGGCCTGGCCAGCAGGCTCATCGAGGTGGGGCCCTCTGGAGCCCAGTTTCTCGGGTAAGGAGGCTGGAATGGGTCAATAGCTGTACAGGAGTAAGAGAGCAGGGAGTGGAGGAGTGGCTGAAAAATCATAATTATACCCAAAATACTGTAACATCAGAAAGAAAGAAAGAAAGATGCAGGTAAGTGAAATAATACTAAAGATTTAGTATTATTTCATACTTTTAGCGAGTTGTAGTGCTTTTTCATATTTAAATTTTTTTATACTGTTTTCAATAACTTGAAATTAATTGAATTTACAAAATGTTTAATATAAGGATACATGTCTAATGTAAGTGGGCAGATAGAGAGAAGAATGAAACCCTCAGTTAAACAGGAAGAAAAGGTTACATCTGAACTACACTGTCTTTGCTTATCCTTTTTATGAGAATCTCACAATTCGCTGGCCCTTTTTGTTTCAGATTTATTTAACCTCTGCCTCTGCATTACTAAAACTGTTGATCTGCTCTTGCTTTCTCCCAGCACCAGGGATATCTTAATCTTTGCTCTTCAGCATGCCCTGTTTTCTTTCATAACAGCTGCCGTCCAGCTCTTTCTAACCTTTTCCCTAACCCCCAATGAAAAGCCTTTCTTATTAACCCCGCCTCCAGTATATCGCACCATGATTGGTTTGATATGTAGTCTCTCCCATTAAATAATAATAAAAATATATAACACCAGTTTTGGTCTTTCAGATATAATTTTTAAAAAAGTTAGATTCCCAGGATAAGTTGCTTTTTTTTTAACCATTTCTGCTGTATAAGACTAATAATAAGAGTATACAAAAACAATATATTGTTGTTATTATTAATAATCATAATCATAATAATGCAATTCCAAGCCTTAAATAAAAAGAAATATTTTTTAATTTACTTATTTATTTGACAGAATAATAATAAGAATAATTGATGAAGGCAGAGACCAATAAAATAAAATCCAGTGAATAAAAATTTTATTGACAAGGCAGATGTGTTCTTTAGCTTTTTTGTAGCATTAAAGAAAATAACTCACTGTTTATTTCCTATTGTTTTTTTTTTTTTATTTAATTCTAACTGTTTTTATTATTAGTATTGTTTTATTATATTTTTTCAACTACACTTTTGGCTTATTAAAATTGCACTGACCTGTCTAAGGCTTAGCAATGAAAAGAAGAACATTTGAATTATGAAATTAGTAACACAAAACCGCATTATATATTAAAAAAAGATTTTGCAGGTATCAGATGAAAAATCATTTATTAATAATAATAATAATAATAATAATAATAATAATAATAATAATAATAATAATAATAATGAGCTGAGTTTTTTTTAGTGTGTGTTAAAAAATGATTTAAAAATTTTATACTATGTTCATATAAATGTATTTATATTATTAGATTTTAAACTCTTCTGGTCTTCTTAGAAATTTAGAGTCAGATGCCCGCAGTGTAAATAATCCTATCCTCCTTTTGAAAATCAGTCCCAAAGGTTTCTATTTTGCACCCAACCGAAACATTGTGTTTGCTCTTTCTCCCTCACTGCTGCGTATGGACAGTAAACTCCACCTTCCCAGTGCCCCTCCACCTCTTAATGAGGGTGAGAGTTTGGTTAGCAGAATCCTCCAGCTCGGCCCGCCGGGGACAAAATTCCTCGGGTAGGGTGGAAAAAACGGTTTTGCATATGAAACAATCCATGGATGTCGATCTCAGTGTTTCATTTTACAAACCCTTCCATTTGGTGTTATTCTGTCCATAGGTTATTGTGTTGTGCCATTTCTGGTGTCATGTCCCCCTCCTCATCTGGTCTCTAATACCCTTTTCATTCCACGTTGCTGTGACATTGCTTTGCTGTTTCTCACTTTCTTCCATCGCTCTCTTCTGCCTACCATTTCCCATTTTGTCTTTGTGTTTCCTGGCTTCCTTTTTTCTTAATTAATGTGTGTTAGAATATTTTTTTATTTGTGTGAAATATTTTAAAGGTTGTATGGCCTGTGACTAGTATGATGGCACATTAGAGCAAATATAAGGGGCGCAACTTTGTTTTTCCTTGATTTAAGTTAGCAATAATGGGAAAATGTATATTATCTGAGAGTGAAATGGCAAATTTACAAGAAAAAACTCAAGTATTCTTTGCTACCGTATTCACCATATATCAGCATCAGACCAACTCTGTGCACATGTGAACGTTCTACACCAATCAGATAAACAGGTGTTTAAAGACTAAAACACTGGCTAAAATCAAGTGTATTTCACATCATGTTCCCAGCCTCATTTAAAAAAAAAAAAAAAAGGTGACAAGCAGTTACCATGGTAAAACTGCCAGGAACGCTCAGTTCTGAGTGGTTTCACAATTTTTCATTCGGTTGTGGCAACAATTCTCAATATTTCAACGGCCTGTGCAGGATAATAATGACATATTTCATGTGCACATAAGCACAAGAGGTTTCTGTGGTTGTTTTTACAGTAACCAGACAAAAGTGTAATCAGCAATGTGATTTGCAATGCACAGCTGCAGATACCTGACTTTGAAGAGGCTTTTATATATGGTGATTCTGGGAAACTTTTTTTTTTTTTTGCTTAATTTTCTCAGAAATATATTTTTTTTTGTCATGACAATTTGCCACTTACGTCAGATAATTGCATTTTTCTCATCTTTATTCTAGTATACTTCTTAGTGTATTACCGCCCTCCCACAGTAGAAGTTGTAATTTAAAATAACAAATCATAATCAATTAGCAGGGGGCAAATTTGATAGTTTGGCTAACACTGCTTTATTTGTTATGTAACTTAAGTTAAAGTGGGAATCACAGACAAAAATTCTTATCTACTTCCAGGCCAAAGAACCATCCAAAATATCACATGAAAATATCAGCAGTTATGCTTTATAGCTGTGTTTGTCCCATGCTGGATTGTACTTGTAGCATGCTTCTTGTTGATATGCGTTCTAGCAAGCTTGTTGTGTTTATGCATCAGGTAAGTGTTACAGTGACAGCTCAGTCCTTATATAACCCTTAAAATTGGAAATTGTTTATATTTTAAGGGGGCTAAGTCATTCACTTTTGAGTGGTGTCAACTCTTAAAATACTCCAGCCACATAAACTTCTGTTCTACCATCTAGTAATATACCCTAAACACTCACTTAAATATAACCAAATGCACTTTTTCCATTTTCAGCATACCATTTTTACATCTCTTGACAAAAATATAAATAAATAAATATGTTGATCATTTGTCAAAGTAAGCAGCTAGCTGCGCAGTAGTAGAATTCTGGAAATATGCTTTGATGCTAACCAGACAATCAATAGAAAGTAGTAAGTAAGCTCTACAAATTAATCCACCTACATTGTGTACTTGAACACTTGCTGGAGTCAGACCAGTACAGTTAAAACAGAGTCATGTCCATGCACCTGTAAAGTAGTTAAGGCCAGCTAAGTAGTCTCAGGAGGACTAAAATGTGATCCTTTGATCCAAGAAAGTCAAGGTAAATTAGCCCACATATGGCAAGCCTGTAGTACCAATTACAAACAAACTCTTGTCCAGTCACTTATGCACACACTGTTTGGACATGCTGTACTTCCTCACAATAACTGGCCCCTACCCTTCCAGCCCTGTGATTGTGGAGATCCCCCACTTTGCTGCTCTGCGGGGGAAGGAGAGGGAGCTGGTGATCCTGAGGAGTGAGACTGGAGAGAGCTGGAAGGAGCATCACTGTGAACACACCCAAGAGGAGCTGAATCAGATACTCAACGGCATGGACGAGGGTCAGTCTTTAGGAAAGCAGATTGAAAAAGTGTCTTTTTTTTCCCCTACATTCCAGCATTTTTGTCACTGACACTTTTCGCTTCCTGCCCCCATCCTCCAGAGCTTGACACACCAGAGGAGCTGGAGAGGAAGCGCATCTGTCGTATCATCACAAGAGATTTCCCACAGTATTTTGCTGTGGTGTCACGCATTAAGCAAGACAGTAATCTGATTGGTCCTGAAGGAGGAATCCTGAGTAGCACTGTTGTTCCACAAGTCCAGGCAGTTTTTCCTGAGGGAGCACTCACCAAGAGGATCAGGGTTGGACTGCAGGTAAAAATAAATCAGTTTATTACATGATAACTGTCATATATAGTATACATTTACCTGTGTAGATGTAATTGTCTTATCAAAGAAATTAGTCCCAAAAGCTAGAAGTAAGTTAGCATTTAAGTGCCATGGAGTCATTAAAAATTCTGACTTTGGCTTAAGAGATTTTGTTGTATGACATAAAATATTTTAGCAAACCATACGAAACTCCACCCACTTGTGAATTTTGGAGTTTGTATGTGTCGTTAAAAAAGACAGTTGCTAAGAAGTGGTTAAATGAGACGACAGAGGTTACATTAAACGCCATTATACTGTTATCTACAGTATATCTAGTCGTGTTTTTCAGAGCTCTTGCAAAGATTGTGATAGATTGTGTAAATAAAAATTGTAAATATATTAGGGTACTGTTTTGCCAGTTTGTCAAAACCGCTGGTTAGCTTGTCAGAAACTGTCACAAGGTTAATTGTTGTGATGAAGTCATGTGACATCGTCGTGATAGTTCTTGATTCTTCTTTCTAGTTCTTTTGCTATTGTAGGCTGCATCACTGCTTCAAACATAAAAGAGTGGTGTTAAGTTGTGTTTGCTAGAGAGCTTATTTTCTACAATGATCCAAAATCCACAAGCAATTCCCAATACACCATGGCAATGCTACTTACTGGTCGGCCTTCAAAAATGTGTCATTTTGTTTGACCAGCATTGTGCGGCAAACAAGCTCAAACAATCCCAATGCCAAAACTAGCCTTAGCTCAGGTTAAACCCCTGTGCACGGTTCGCTGACCACAGAAAGTGAGGTTGCTGTATATCCTGTCTCCTTTCCCAGGCCCAGCCAGTGAGTGTGGATGTAGTTAGGAAGATCCTGGGAAACAAGGCCACCTTCAGCCCCATCGTAACACTGGAGCCCCGCAGGAGGAAGTTCCATAAACCCATCACTATGACCATCCCTGTCCCCAAGAGCAACTCTGACCTGGTCCTCAATGGCTTTGGAGGGGACACCCCCACCTTACGACTACTCTGTAGTATCACCGGTTAGAACACACACATTTACACTACCCTAAGCTGCGTAGAAACCACCACCACACACTCACATTGGCTTGTGTCAACTTGTTTGTGTCTATGTGCAGGTGGGACAACGCCCGCTCAATGGGAGGACATAACCGGAACCACCCCGTTAACATTCATCAATGACTGTGTCTCCTTCACCACCAATGTGTCTGCTAGGTATCAGAAGACAAAGCTAAATACTAGATGTCATTTTAAAGTGGAATCACATGGTGCTGCCAACAAAGACACATTGTCACTGGTTCTTTCTCTTCTGCTTTCTAGATTCTGGCTGATAGACTGTCGGCAAATCCAGGAATCTGTCAATTTCTCCACTCAGGTGTACCGAGAAATCATTTGTGTCCCTTACATGGCCAAATTTGTTATCTTTGCCAAGACCCATGATCCCATTGAGGCCCGGCTGCGGTGCTTCTGCATGACAGACGACAAGATCGACAAAACTCTGGAGCAGCAGGAGAACTTTACCGAGGTGGCCCGCAGTCGAGATGTTGAGGTGAGGAAGAACTTAAGAAAACTTACAAGTTAGGGGCACCTCCAATGGCTCAACTGGTAGAACGTATACCACTAAGGCTCAGTACTTGCAGTGGTCCCCTTGCTGCATGCCTTACCCCCTGTCACCCCCCTCCATTCCCCTCTCACTGTCTAGGAAAGCTGAAAAATGCCCCCCCCAAAAACTTACAGGTTGCATTTTGCGCCAGCTGGTGCTGTAGGAATGTGTTTGGCTTAACCTTGAATACGCTGAACTGCAGTAATCTTGACATGGCGATTTAAAAGCATCAATAAGACCTTGAAGGCTTGCATGGGAAACAAAGGGCCTTTGGATGCTCCTCAGTTGGAGAAACATAATATGTCGTATGATCACAAGAGATTTCTCACAGTATTTTGCTGTGGGGTCGCGCAGTTTCGTAAACGTATTAGTATCATGTATTGAACAGAAAACTCATGAGAGTGTGCCTAAATATTGTTCTTGTGCTCAGCTCACTGTTTTTACTTTTCTCAGGTCTTGGAAGGCAAACCCATCTATGCAGACTGCTTTGGAAACATTGTTCCACTCACCAAAAGTGGCCAGCACCATCTCTTCAGCTTCTTTGCCTTTAAGGAAAACAGGCTAGCACTATTTATCAAAGTGAGCACTATTCCTTATATGAAACAAAGAAAGTCATTTTTTTTCTTCAGATTTGTCAGAAAACACTGACAGACAATGTGAATACAGACTGCTGAATACAAGATATTAAGGATAAAATAATATTTGTGATAAAAAAAAAAATTATGCAAGTCATGATTAAAGAATAGTGACAGTATGGAATATTTCTAATGGCATGTGCAGTAAGATTGTAATCCAGTATGATTTTGCCTGAAGTTAATTTGACTGACTAATGGTGAACATCTCGGCTGATGTAGATCAGGGACAATACTCAGGAGCCGTGTGGCCGTCTGTCCTTTATGAAAGAACCCAGGAACTACAGGTCACTCACCCAAAATGCCATATGCAATCTCAACATCACCCTCCCATCATACTGCAAGGTAAGGGCACCACAGCGCTGTTTACCGCAACACAGGACCAAATGTTTTCCTATCCACAATCTTTGTGCAATTTTGGTTTAAAGACCTCTTTAGCTTTCCCTAAAAACACTCTGACTGGTTGTGTCTGTTGATATGGTAACTGTACATTACCCCCTCGTCTCTTTTCTCCCTTTAATGTTGTTGTTGTTGTTGTTGTTTTCTATCTGTACATCTTTCTGCTTCTCGCTGCTTCTTGCTCCCAAAAGGAGTCCGATTCAGACCAAGAGGAAGAGGTAAAAGCAGCTGCCGCTCCCCTCCCTCTTCTACTAACTAGCTCTGCTGATTTATTCTGTCCACTTTCTTGCTATCAGAACTAACAAAGGATTGTTCACGAGTAGTCAAATATGATGTTTTAAATACAACTCCAATTCCAAATAGTCAGTGTGCTGAGTGAAAATACAAAAAAAAAGCAGAATGTGATTATGTGCCAGTCCAGGGGTGTCAAACTCATTTTCGTTCAGGGGTCACACAAAAAAAATATATTTATATTTTACTAATAACAGCACCTTTAAATGTTTCCCTTGTTTTCGTGTAAAGAAGCACAAGTAGTGATCGTTTTCAGTGAGTGAACATTTTTCTTATAAAAAAAAGATTGAGATGTCTTAAGAAAAATATGTACACTTTTAACAATATGTCTGACTACTTTCATTTTTGGTCTGTCAGTACATGTGCACTACAATTTACCAGTCAAACAAAGGTTATCTCCTTTCTTTTATCAGTTTACACAGCTGCTGAATATTTTTGCACTTTGCACAGTGCATATAATATATATTTTTAATTAATATGTGACCATAAGTATTTATCGCTCTGAAACAGCATTTTACTTTACTTCTCTTTGTGTCCATTTTTCTTTTTATAAGGATATCCTCCAGCACAGCAGCCTACGCTTGATAGTGTTTCATGTAGAATTTACAGTTTCTCTTATTAAGACAGTGTGACCTCCAGTGTACTAATAAGAAAAGCAGTGCATTTGAATAAATAATTGTATTCAATGACTTACTCATATTTACACCTTTCAAAATTATCCAGTGGGCCAGATTGGATAATTTTTGGACCTCTGGACCATATGTTTAACACTCCTGGGGACATCTTTTCTGACACATATTCAACTAAAAATTGTGCAGTGGTAATGTATTTTATGCTTTTGCATTATCAGCGCCATTGATTCTTGTGAATACAAACTTATTCTGAATTTGATGTCAAAAAACTTGAACAAAAGACCAGGAAAGTTGTGGAACACTCAAAAACCAAATTGCTGTTTGGAACATTCTTCAGGCACCGTGTTATTTAGTAACTGGTGATTGTGTCATAATTGTGTATGGGCTGCCAGCTGATCAGTTGAAATCATATATCAATCAACTGTGGGTACAAATTTAGCTTTCAGTACTCAAAAATAAGTGTCCTGAGTTTGGGTTCAGGATCTTACCAGTGTTGTTAAAAGAAAAGGTGATGTAACTAAATGATAAACAGGCCCAAGGCCCATTGTGGGATATGAAATAATGTCTTTATATATTATTATAGATGTAATTATAAAAATTGTCTTTGTACAGTTTCCCAGTTGAAAATATTTTAAAAAAGGATTAGCAAATAATCACCCTCATTTAGTTATGTTGCAGACAGCAGTCACGTTTTTTGGAATTGCAGTTGTACATTTGGTTTAATTCAAACATTAGACTGTGATTTGTCAGTGGCATAGCTCATTTTTACTGTTGTATTACCTGTGTCCTTTGTGTTTTTTTCTCAAAGTATCAGTTTGTGTTAATTTTAATATTAGTAGTTTTTAAATATTATACAGTGGATGATACAAGACTAACTGTGATTTGTTTTCCTTGTTTGTTTGTTTTTCCAGGCCAGCCAAACGCTAGAGAAATGTAAGGCATTTTTTCCATTTAAATTTCCTCAATATTTAGTACTAAAATACTTGCTATCTATAATAATATTGCATGTCTTTATTAATCAAAATAATGTGATAATAGCACTGATATTATATGTGATTTGTCTAATGTAGTTTAACAGAGCGTGCAGAGGAATAACCAAACTAATAGCTGAAACCCTTAGATTATTAATACATCATACACAGTGCATATTTTCAAAGTCCTTTAAGCTTCATGTTTTTTTGTCCTGTCACAAAAACTCCCCATGTCGATGTTATATTTCTCCTGAGGCTTAACTTCATCTTTTACTTTCCTTTTTTTTTTTCTTATTTCATACCAACCTGAATGTCTTCCATTCAACTCTTTCCCCTTTGCAATTTGAGATCGGACATTTGGAGAAAGAGTTAACCACTCCCATCTACGTATGTACATGAAAATTTAACAAATTTATTCTGTGGTGATGTTTACTATGGCCTCTAATTTTGTGCTGACAAAATGCATTCAAAATGCCTTTTTAGCTGCACCAATTATTTTGTGCTTGCACCTGTTTAGTCACTCGGTGTCTCCAAACAAACCCCTTGTGTTGAGTTGGGTGGAATGGTGCAGGCAGCACAATGTAATAACTTGGCTGTTTTGGCGTAAAAACACCTGCAATTTTACCTGCTCAGACCACAAGAGTCAAAACAAAGAAAACAATATTTCTGCAGTTAACAATGAACAACCAGACCGCTCTAATATCACAAAAAACGTATTTCAGACACATGTACTCTCCATCTTTCACATCGATATATTATTTTTGTAGGTATAAATGCATATCCAAATGAAACTTTTGAATATGCATTGACATTTAGATATGTAGTGGTAAGATCAATAAGAGACTCTTACCAATAATGTAACTAATTACATCTTGTTTACTATGAACTCCAATTCCTTACACTTAAATAAGTCATTATCAGCAAAAGGGATTGAGGATTACTTTTAAAAGAGGTTATTTTTGTGATCTGTCATAAAGTACTCCTGAACTGAATATTTTACCTTGCTGCAGACTGTCTAATGCTGTCTAATCCAGGCTTTTTTTTGCCAGTTACTCTGCTCATTTAAATTTCAAAAATTAGTTGCTCATACCCATGTACACTTGAGTTCTGAGTTCCTGAAAAATGGCTGCTAGTGATTGTGCAAGCACACAATTCCAGGAGATTAGAGGCCAGAATAGTATTATTCCCCCAGCTTTAGTCCTTTTGTAAAATGGTAAAGCAAAAAGTAGTCAACCTCCCCACCTACCCTGAATCCCATCAACCTTCTACCTTCCCTGCGTCTTTCATAACGTAATGAAACATTAGAAACAGGCCTATTCAGTATACTACATCATTCAAATTCCCCTCATAAAAAATAAAAATAAATAAACACACTTACTAAACATACAACATTTGAAAAACATACTTAATATAACATTCATAGATGACCTGTTACTGATTAGAATTCCCTGTGTATGCTTTCAGGAGAAATGTAATTTAGATAATATATTTATTTCATATATGATACTGATACAGTATCATAAAACAAGCATTAGTTGTGTAGATGGGCTGAGAATTCACCATATTACTGATTAAGACACATCAACAAACAGCTCTTGAGCTGCTAGGACCTAATTGCAGATTTGATCACTGAACTAAACTTTCCATTCACTCAATTCATTCTTCACCATGACCTTTCCATCAGCACTTCCCTTTGCTTTGCATGGAAATAACTTGCCTTACATAAATGTATATGTGTGTGCTTGTATGTCTGTTTGATTATATGTAATGTCTTTTTTTTTTATTAGCGTTTGTTTCCTCTTTTGTTGGTGTACTGATTTTGGATTGTTCCCTCACAACACCATTTGTGTAGTTTTTGTTGATATCAGTTGTGTTTTAAAATGTTCAGTAAAATGAAAGACTGACTGGAGGACAAATTAAAATGAAATATGTTCCTTTCCTACCAGATGTCTTTTACAACTATTAAGAAAAATAGTTCCTAATTTCTCCTTATTTTCTTTGATATTCAATGATCTGCTTCATCTAGAGTAGAAAGCATGGCAAATCATAATTTATTTATTTTTTAATCACTGGCTTTCTTTAATAGTTGCAACTAGCACTCTGTTGTTTTCAAGCCATTTTTGCCTGTGATCATATTGACATTTGTCATTTCCTGAGCAATCTTGAGATGTCTTAATGTTGCCTTCTTTGTTGTCCCCTTGTCATGTGTATTTTTATTGTTTGTTTGTTTTTTGTTACTTGATTTGAGTCATAATTAGTACCACTATTTCATATCATATTTTTTAATGTATTTTAGTTGTATTGTATAGTTTTGTCTTGTGAGTGTGGGTGTGTTGCGTGTATAAGCAAGTTATTTCCTGCTCATATCCTTTTCCACCGGTAATATTTAGCCTTTGCTTTACCAAGGTTCCCAGAGACATATGAAAGTATAAGCCTAATTCCTCTGATGCCCTGATGTAGAGCCCTTTGTAAATTTCTTGTCCTATGATCCCTGCATTGTGCTCCAATCTTGTCCTGACCACATTCTCCAATGTCTGTCTCCTTTCATTTGAATTTTGATTTTATTTACTCCTTACTTGTTCTTCTTCCATACGGAAGATGAAGAGATGCCGACATCAGTCCTGAAATCAGAGCTGATTCGAGAACCAGACCTCCTATCCGACGTGTCAGAGATGAAACAAGATTTGATCAAAATGACTGCCATCTTGACTGCAGACTCAACAGAGAAATCCCCTTCCTTAGGAAGATGTGGTCTAGAGAAAGGGACTGAGGATGTTTCTGGAGAGCCATTAGAAATAATGGAGAAGGACTTAGAGAAAGTCAAAGAGGACCTAGAGAAAGTCAGTGAGATACTGAGGAGTGGAACATATGAGGGGGAGGCAGCAGAAGAGGCAGCAAAAGCAGCTAGAATGGCTGAGGAGTGGGTTCTCCTCTCAGACAGTGAAATAGAGGAGGCCAAAAAGATGGCAGCCCTAGAAACTCAAGAGCCCATCTTACGTGAAAGTAGAGCTAACAGAGGGGCCCCAAGACCCAAAGCAATAAAGGACAGTGGTGACCTCAAGGAATACCTCCTGGATGCACCAGTAAGCTCCAAAATTAAGGGTAAAAAAGAGCCGGCCAAGGAAGAAAAATTCACTGATGTTGTTCTGCGCAAAAGTGCAAAACCAACTACTCCAACCAAAGGGCATGACAAAACAACTGCTGGTGAAGTTAAAAAGCCAGTCAGAAGGAAGGGGAAAGAGCAAGGGCAAGCAGAAGAATCAACAGAGGCAGGTGCTCTTCTAAGTGTGCCTACAGCCCCAGCCCCAGCATCACCTGTATCCCCAGTCGTTGAAGAAACTCCCATTGGGTCAATAAAAGACAAAGTCAAAGCCTTACAACAGAAAGTAGAGGCGGAGCAAAAGAGTAAAAAGGTCACTGGAAGCAAGCCTTCACAATTGCCTGTTATGAGCAAACCTTCTCCAAAAGCCAAAGAAAGCCCTAAATCAAAACAGGGCCCATCTAAATCTCCCAAAGCTGAATCTGAAAAACTTGAGGAAACAATGTCAGTTAAAGAGCTAATGCAAGCATTCCAAACAGGGCAGGACCCCTCAAAGAGAAAGTCTGGGCTATTTGAGCTCAAAACATCCACTACATCAAGATCGGAGAAAACAACAAAATCAGAAACCATCCAGTCAAAATCAATGACCAAAGCAATAACCTCACGTGTCTCTCAAGAACGAGAAGTGTCTTTGGATTCCAAACCTTGCAAGAAAGAGACTGTTCAGCAAGATAAAACGATGGAAACCAAGTCAGTTGCTGCTGCTCATTCAGAGCTAACTGAAACTGTAGACTTTGGAAATGGTGGCCTTGATGATAGCTCTGACAGCCTAAAACATGAGGGTGTGGCAGATTCACTAAGTGCCAGTTCTGGAGATGGAACCCCTCATTTGAGCTCTGAGGACAGTTACAAACATGAGGGTCTTGCCACTCCAGGTACAAGCCCAGAGAGTCTTTGTCTTTCTCCCAAAACTGGACAGCAGACTTCTACAACTTCTACAATTGCCACAACAGTCAAAAAAGAAAGTAAAGACACAGAGAAGTCTGGAGACTCTGGTGTAGGGACCACTGGTGACCATCTGTCTGCAGAGTTGACTCTCCCTGTTTCTTCAAGCGAGGCTGCAGATGATCACACTACAAGTGAGTCCATATCTGTTAGGAGGAGCGAGTCTAAGCCATCTAAACCCCAAAAGCTTACAAAAAGAATTTCAGAGACTATAGAAACTTTTCTTAGTGATGAAGAGAGCCCTGATCAGCAGCTAGCATTGTCTTTAGTTGGTTCTCCGGCCTCTAGATCCTCTTTACTGCGTTATGAAAGCTTAGAGCTGCCATTAAAACAAGACTCAGATGCTCTCAGTTCAGTAGCAGATGACTCTTTGACAATAAGCCACAGAGACTCTCTAGAAGGCAGTCCTCTCAATGAAGAAAATTCCTCCCATAAGTCCCCAGATTCTATTGAGCCTAGCCCAACCAAGGAATCACCCCCTCATGACTCCCTAGAGAGTAGTCCAGTAGATCAAAAAAGCCACCCAGTCTTCCCATCCACTCTAGGTCCACCTGCTAAATCCTCTAGCCACCCAGAGCCCTCCAAAGCTTCAGAATTCCCCCAAGATGCTTTGCGTGGTAGGCTGCTTCGAGACCAAGAGGCTAGTGCTGATGATGACAGTTGTGAGCAGACATCTCAGATGACAAGTTCCGGTAAGAGTCCCCTCTCCCCTGATACTCCTAGTTCTGAAGAGGTAAGTTATGAGGTAAACCCCAAACCCCCTGATCACACATTCCTCTTTGTTCCATCCAAACCGGCTGTCATCCCTGAAGACCCAGAAGAAGAGGATGCATCAGACAGCTATGAAGCTAAGAGAAAAATCACTCCAGAGGAGGAGATGTTTAAGATGGCAGCCAAAATAAAAACATTTGATGAAATGGAACAAGACGCAAGGAGCAAAAAGAACTCTAGAAAAGATTTGTTTCCATCAGCAGGTGCCAAAATAGGGGATGACAGCTATGAAACAGTAGAGTCTACAAATGAGAAGTTCACGCAAAGTGAATGTGGTCTCAATAGACCCGCTGAAGATTCAAGGTTAGCTTTTTGTGTTGATCCACATATTAAAGTACAACCTCCCTCTCCTTTTTCAGCAGGTTTGCATGATGGATCCCACAACACAGAGGTCAAGAACACAACAAGGACAGCAGCCACTGTCACTTCAGAGGGACCTCACCACTCTGTCTCAGACCAACATCAAATTGGAGAGCAACAAAGAGTCCCATCATCTGTAAAAACTGAAAAAGACAGTACAGCCAAAAAGGCTGCTGTAACGTCAAGCACTGAAAACAGGACTGATGAGCAAAAGGAGGAAAGCTTAAGGAATTCAAGAGACAACAAAGGAGATGATAATGATGGTCGAGAGTTTAGTGTTAGCAGACTACAGAGTGGTTCGCTTAAACAAGGTAGCAATGTAACAGATGAAGCAAAAGGAGATCAAAGAGGAGATCCAGAGGCTGGATTCAGAGAATCTGTTGCCACGGGTCAAACAACGGAAATGTTCAAACCAGAGGTTTGTATATATGATGACACAGAGGAGGATGATGAGGCACTGGAGCCACCAAGAACTGAGTCAAAAGGTGTCACTGCAAGGGCAGACAATGATTCATGGTCTGCCATGCGGGAGGACGATGCCACTTTTGCAGCTCGTGTTAAAGAGGAAGAACAGAAAATATTGAATCTGGTGGTGGACCGTCATTCTCTGCAAGCAACTCCAGACACAACACCTGGTAGAACACCAACAGAGGAGAGCACTCCTACCAGTGAACCCAATCCATTTTTATTCCAAGAAGGAAAGCTCTTTGAGATGACCCGAAGTGGTGCTATTGACATGACTAAGAGGAGCTATGAGGAAGAGGGTGGTGGCTTTGCTTTCTTCCAGATAGGTGAACAGCCCATAGATGAGCCTCTTTTAGCAGAGGCCAGGCAAGAAGATAGGGCATCAGCAGCAGAACCTGAAGTTGGCCTCAACCTAACTTTAGAGATTAAGACTGAGGACACTGACAACTCAAAAGAAGCAACTGATTCTCAGCTTCAGTCCCCACCTGAAGGTAAAGCAGATGCCTCCAAATCTAAAATCCCTAAAATGGGTATTTCCGCTTCAGCCAAGCCTGCTAAGAAAGATCAGACTTCCCCTGAGGGTCTAGAGACTAAAACAGACATAAATGTGAATGAAGGATGCTTAGATTTAGACAAACATTCCCCTGATCAAATGATAACAACCGTACAGACAGCAGAAACTACAGTCACTAGATCAGTTTACTCGGAACAAGGTCAGGAGTCCTCTGATTCATCTCCAGAAGAGCCACAGTCAGTAATAGAAGCCCCAAAACCAACAGGAAAGTCCAAACAAAGTTCTTCCAGTAGTGTTAAAAAGACTCCAGTCAAAACACAAGCTAAGACTGCTTCACAAGGTCGGGCTAAATCCTCAATTCCCTCTCCATCTCATACAACCTCTTCTTCAACCACTCTTAAAAAAGAGGCCTCCTTCACTTCTGAATCAAAATCTAAAATTCCCATCAAGGCTAGCACTCCCAAGACTGATTCTTCTGTCAAACGTGCTGAGTCTACCCAAGACAAAAAGCTTAAGGTGCCTGTAAAAAAAGATTCAAGGAGAAAATCTGAGACAGATGCAGGTCCCTCTGTGGATATCAAAACAAAGACACAATCTTCAAAAGCCAAGAGCTTCTGTGAAGGGGAATCTAGCAGGCCATCTGCTAAAAAACAGGGTCGCCCATTGAGTGCTGAGTCAGCAAAATCTAAAGGTTTCCAGTCCAGATTGCCAGTGCGAGGCAAAAGTGCTCAATTATCTCATTCAACAGCAACCACTAAAGAGAAAAGTGAGCCAACCAAACAGTCATTTGAGTTCTTTGAAGAGATAAGCGATGAAGCAGCAAAACTCGTGGCAAGGTTGGCACAGGCAGAGACCGAAAAAGAACAAGAGGCTTCAGCCGCCATCTCAGATGATGAGAGCAGTCTCATTGACCCGTCAATCATAGAAAGGGAAAGTTTCCCTGAGATGCAGTTCCCTCCCTCAGGAGACGTCTTTCCCATTAGACCACTGTGGGATGATCCTGTTGAGACACAGATGCAGCGAATCCCAGATGATAAAGTCCAAAGTCAAGGTATCCCCCCAGTTTAAGGGGCTATTCTCTATCTCTTGTGCCTCATTATTAGTACACTGTAGCCGTAAAGGTGCTGCCTCTCTGTCTCTTGTAGTTAAGTCCCATTGTAGTTGAAGAATCTATGTCGCTGTATTGTTTGAGCTGTGTTTGTGTTTGTAATGACGTCTCTCTTTTCCTATGTGTGTGCTGAAAATCTCAAGATTGACTTAAAGGCTTTATGGAACTTGTGAAAACAACTTACTTACAAATCATTTTTGACATGAAAGAGTAAATAATTATTTAAACAATCATATTTATCACGTTATGTCATTTATTTTCCAATGATTGAAATATATGTTTCTTAAGCATGGCACTCTTGACAGGTATATTACATACTTGTAAGGTAAAAGTTACTTATTTTGATATTATCAGCCTAATTAGCCAAACATTCAGTTGTACAAAGAATAAGAAAGCCAGTGAATATTTTTTTTTATTTTTGGATACCACTTGTAAATATGACTTGATTTGATAAACTTTGCGGCTCTGACCGCTCATGGCTGTCTGGTGGTATTTGCAGTAGATCCACAGGATGAAGCAGAGAGAAAAGAGCAACGGTTGGCCATTATTGCCGACCACCTGGGCTTCAGCTGGACGGGTGAGTCGCAATAAACATCTCTCAGACATGCATCAGATAAACAGCATTAGTTAATTTTTGAAGTCTCTAAAGAAGCATAATTTTAAACACTTCAAATGTATCTTGCCTCAGTCATCATAATCATTATCTTATTTTCTCTTCCCCTGCAGAGTTGGCAAGAGAACTGGATTTCAGTGAGGAGAGGATCAACCTGATAAGGATTGAAAACCCCAACTCACTGCAAGACCAAAGCCATGCCCTTTTGAAACTCTGGGCTGAAAGGGAAGGCAAACAATCTGCAGGTCAGTGATAAGTAGTGTACATATTTATCATATTTACTTCTTTTAAAACAAGAACAATGAAGAGACCCTTATTCAGATGTAAAGTATATATTTTAAGTCTGTTTTCTCTTTTTAACAGAAACAACACTGATCAAAAGACTAACTAAGATCAACCGAATGGACATTGTTCACCTCATTGAAACAAAGATAATCAAGACCACTCAAGAGGAGACATCATCACATACCTATGCAGAAATAGAGAGGACCATAGCATTGGATCATAGTGAAGGTACACAAGTTGGCGTTATTTAAAGCACAGTGACTATCAAGTTTCCTGTTACATATAAGTAGATAGTCATAATTTTGTTTGGTTGATGTTTGCTCTGTACTGTTTGTTAGGTTTCTCTGCCCTTCATGAAGACTTTGACAGCCCCAGGCCAGGCAGGCGCACAGAGGCGGTACGTAGCAGTCCAGGCTCTGGACAAGAAGTACCCATGGTGTCAGCAGAGGACCTGTTCTCCAGTTTGTCATCACTTCACGAGACAATGGGAAGACAAGAGACAGATTCCACTGCAACAGGCCTTCTCAGAAGTGCCCAGAAAGGGAAACTACAAAAAGAGATGGAGACAACACAGTACGTAACAGACATTTAAATGTTTGTAACCACATCTACATTCGTTTTTTATTTTCATGTTATCATCAGGTGTTTACAGCACTTTAGCTTGCTGAATAGGCTACCAAACACACATCCAGACAGACAGAAAAAGTGAATTGCTAAGATATGTTTTATAGTATTTCAGTTATAATAGATTTTGAATTAAATTTGACAAATATTTCTGACCCTAAGAAGGATTACTTTTTTCAATCTAGTAAGATGTCTACTTAATCATTACTGCTTAAGTTTATTTTATATATTTATTTTTATTTATATATATATATTTTTGGTGGGCCTCATTCAATTTATATATCATGACAGTATGAGAGAGTCTGATACTGTGTGTACTGTGTGTACTGTGACTCACTGTGACTATATTATCGTTTTTTCTTTCACAGATCATCACAAAGAGTATATGAAGAATTGACAGACACTGTACATACAGGCAGTTTCAAACAAGTAAGTCCCTTCTTCACATTGTACCGCACCTCTCCCTACCATCTCAAATCCCATGCGATAGACTCTGTATACAAAGGGGAATCCATGTTAAGCGCTGAGATTACCACAACTCCCGACCCCACCGTAGGACCAAGTGATGATGAGGGAGCTTATGGATATGAGGGGGGAGAGGAATGGAGCTTGGAGTGTCTGCAAACCAGCCATACTGAATGCAATGCTCAATTTTTGTCACCATTGCCTTGGAGAGAGTCATCTAATATTTCTCGAACAGGTGTATGCGAAAGTCGACCCTTGTCCATGACTGATTTTGGAGATAGCTTGATTGAGTGTGATCAAGCTGAGCAAGACTTCAGTGAACTGTCTATGGAGCTTACAGAAACTGATAAGGTCACTAAAAAGATTTGCTCTCCACAGCAACTTCCAAAGGAGCAAAGGATTTTGTCTACTGAGCCTACTTTTATGCCTCCTTCAGGTTCTGGTATTGCTGTGGCTGAATCCACATTGACTAAACAAATGGCCAGAAAACACATGGATGATGTTTCGCAAAGACTCTATAAAGTCCTGTATGGATATGATGTCGAGTTCATGGATTCAGATAGTGAGCATGCGTCTGTGGATACGGATGCAATTCAAGCTGGAATCAGGAAAGATGGGTTTGAAGGAGCTGCTTATGTTGGTGATGTTTCAAACCCTCTGCTTAGGACTGGTGTTAACAAAGAGATTATTTCAGGGGACCTTGATATCAAATCCCTACATGGCATGAATCAAACGGACACTACCACTCCAGATTTACAGTCTCAAAATCCAGTGGTTTTAAGATCCTCTGGAGCTGAGCACAGCTTAGAGAAAATATCATCATACGGACAGAATGAAAATGACTATATGCTTGAGATTAAAGCATCTACATATAAATTGTCTTTCCCAGAATCACCTTCTGAAATTACTTGTGAACTTCATAGCTTAGTTCATGATAAATCATCTTCACCAGAATGTGTGGCTGATGATGCAGTATTGCTGACAGAGAGTAGGGCCTCATCACCGGAATCAGCATCATCAGTAAATGAGCTGAATTATCTTGCACCTGATTCTCCAATACCTCAGTTTAGGCCCTTGTCTCCTCTACCACCTCCTGTTTTCCCCTGGGAAACTAGTGCTTTGGGGGATTCTGCCCAGGGCGAGGCATTACTGAGTGTTCCAGCAGACACGTGTATGCTGTTAACATCACAAACAGAGGAAAGGCCATTGACACCAATGGTCTCAAATAAAAGACCGTTTGGAAGGCCAGTGTCATCAGGCAGTGATAATAGTGGTGAGAGAGCCATCTCACCACAATCATTAGCTTTTGACAAAGATGACAGAGCATCATCACCTGATTCTGCTGATTTAGAAACAATGGACACAACATCCTCTGAGCATGTGGCTTTGTCTACTGATCTCCATGAGATGAGACCATCGTCTCCTGAATGCAGTGGATACATCACTGCACATTGTCAGCTTTTACCAGACTCCCCGGAGCCTTTTACAAATTCTCAATGTAAATCATCATCACCTGAGTCAGTGTCATCAGATATAAACTATGAAATAGGACTATTGCCATCAAAGACTTTTGAAGTCAGGCCAACATCCCCAGAATCTGTGATGTCAGATACAGTATATGAGGGAAAGCCATTGTTATCCTCTTCTGAGAATACACCTTTGGAGGGTTTTGATCATGACTCTAATCCTGTAACTGACCTACCTCTTGCAAAAGACATAACACTTGAACTTACACAAGTTGCAATTGTGAAAGACGCTTGTGCTGATAAGCAGTTTGAAACGAACAAAGTTGATACAACTCAAGAAATGTATTTAACCTCTATTTTGCCAAAATCTGAAGAGAATCCTACAAAACGTTATCAGACTGACAATCTCAAGATACAGGCAGTTGTGTCTGATCACAGTCAGTCTGACCAAAAAATAAACACATTCTTAGCAGGAGCTGAGGTCATTTTAACTACAATTACAGAAGACAAATCTCATCAATTGTTTGATGTAGGAAACCCAAAGGAGGAAATTTACAAGCCCATGACTGGGCAGACAATATCAGATGGATACGAAAAATCTAAGAAGTCAGTCAAAACTGATTTTAAATCTGAGTTTATAGCTACATATGAAGACACACAAGAATCAGGTAAAACTCTGTCACCTCTTTTATCTCCAGGAACGACTTGTGATGATCTACCATTCTCATTAGACATGACAATACATTTGCCTGAAGATCAACAATTATTGGGAGAGTCTTCGGAATATTCAGGACAAGTTTATAGTTTGGCATATGATGCAGATGTTTGGAAACTAATATCTCAAATCCATGACCCACAGTATGTAGGAGAAACCTTCATGAGCAAAACAGGAGTCTTTCATGTGTCCGACCAGACAAAGTCAGGTGTAACATTTGACAATAAAACTACAGCTTTGCAATCTAAATATTACCAACGGTCACTTTCACCTGATTCTGAAGCAGAATACAGACCCATGTCACCACAATCACTTTTGGTGCTGGACACATTTAGATCGGATTCCTCCAACTCAGGAAGATCTATAGACAGTCAGCAAGCTTTAATGCCAGATTCCCCTATTCCTCAGTACATTTCCTCTTTCTCCAGATCCTCTCAAGTCTATTACAGGTCAGAATCATCGGAATCACTAATGTCAGATGTCGATATTGGGAGTGATTTAAATATTTCATTTCTTTTTGATGACAGACCAGCATCTCCTGATTCAGTAATATCTATTAACATGCACAGCGCATTATCGCCGGACTCACCTATTCCTGACTTTAGACAATCTTTACCAGAATCCATTGTATTTGCTAGATTAGAGCACTCTTCTTCACCTGAATC
>JAOWBC010000935.1:320785-332992 GCA_028566105.1 Hypoplectrus providencianus | reverse complement strand
AGGCAGTGTGTGTGTGTGTGTGTGTTCAAGAATAACTATTACTACTGAATTAATAGTACAGTTAAAATGAAATACCTAAAAAACCCTAAAATGTCCGACCATCCTAGACTCTTCTAGGATGTTTCTGCATCACAGTTAACTCATTCCTCTGCCCTGTATTAATTTCTGAAGAAAAAAGAAAAAAAAAAGCTTTCTTAGCACATGGCTAGTTCACTAGCTTGCTAAAGCCATCATTGCTAAATGCTGCACTGGAAAAGAGAATGACATGAACAAAGTTGTCACTCTGGAGATATCTATATCCTTCCCTATGCTGTAACAGGAGTGTTTGTATGAGGCATTAAGTTAACTTAAACAAATTTTAAGCTGCTGGCTAGTTAGCTAATGATAGCTAGCTTGCTAATTCCACCATTCTGTCCTGCTTCCCTTGTTGGGGAAAATGAGCCAGACAGCATGCTGTTGGCCAGTCACAGTGTAGTCCTGAAGTTGTAATAAAATGACTCTGAGAGCTGTTTCTCCACTGAACTCAAGTCATAATAATGTCTTGGCTGCATTCCCAAACAAAACGCACTCCTGCAGGTCCTGTGGAATATGACATAACAAAAGGGACAAAAAAAAAAAAAGCTAGCAATCTCGACCGTGCTGCCTCCCTCACCACTGCCAGGAGCCACACCAAATTAGAGCAGCTCGTTTTCACCTCGAGGGGCCCTCGTAGGTCAGCATTATCCATTTAAACCATGATCCTGCCATGGTTTAAATGCATGATGCTGGATCAGCCATGACATAAAGGTGAAGCAATAAAAACTAGATATATAAAACATATTGAAACAAAAAGACAAATAATTAGACACAATCAATAAAGGGTTGATGTCCAAAACCCAATAATAGTGCAAGCCAGTGAACCCCCCTTTCTTCTCCCCAGAGAAAAAAGACGCTTTGTATGTCCAAAGGGGAAAAAAAGGACACATTTAACTGTGAGACAAAAATAAGACAAAAAAGAAGCACTGTCTAACAACTTTAGAGAAAGGAGTTTTAATTAGTTACTTTGCATTTGTTGGTTGCAACTTCCTTACCTCTCACGTCTTCATCCTCAATGGTAGTGTTGGCACTCTCACTGGACTCCTGTGACATGACAAATACAAGACACGAGTTAATTCAGCACCAACAAGCTGAGGACAGACATTTCTGTTCAGCTGAGATCCGTGCCCAGTCATTTTATCATCGTCCGAGTTTGGGATTGGATTTTTGACACAATCTCAATGTAAGTGAAAGATGGTGAGAGGCAGCAGAGAGGACGTTCTGTGATGAGACCTACGGTTTGTTTTGAGCATCTTCTTTTACATAGTATCAAGATACTTTCAACATAAAGTGGCATGGTTCAGGACATCATTGCTTGATTTTAAAATGGGAAACCTACATACCAAATAAAGTCTAATTTAGGTTTGTAAACCTTGCAAGTAATAATTTGGTTATTTTAATTCAAAATTGTCTCTATAAGTTGCCACATCCAGAAATAAACTATTGCGATCTGTGGCTAGAAACATGAACAGTTACAGACTGAACATGATCAAGAAATGCATAAGAAATAAAGGAAGGCTTTGTAAAAAAAAATCTCACAAAAAACAAAGAAAAGAAAAACATATTTGGCATCATTTCAAATGATGGCAATCATTTCCTTACTTCCTCAGAGATTCACCACTGGTGGGGGAATTGAGTGCAACCAGGATCATTCCTCACCTGATTTGTTCATTTAAACAGCTTAAAGCACACACAAACACCTATAATAAGAACCATTTAATTTGAAAATATAATCTAAATAGAGCCGTAAAGTTAATCTAAATAATAAATAAACCAATGAAATTGTGACATATTTGGTAACTTTGTACAAACAGTACAGTACACATATGCCAATATAGCTGTGATAGGCTCATGACAAAACTATTTGCTGGGCAAATTGACTGGTCGGTACAGGAAGTAGAGATTCATTTTGAAGCACAGAGTCAGTCCGTAAGGTCTTTATCAGAATAACATTCCTTTTTACTTTTCTTTTCCTTCCATTAAGTTTGGCAAACCTTATTTGTTTTTTGGAAACAGAAAAACAATCTGATTGCAAGACTGCTCTGCTTGTAGAGCAGTCTTGCAATTGCTTGTATATGGAAACACAAACACAAAAAGCTTATTGCACTGGTTAAGGCAAACAGCACTGCTTACTTATGATACTACACAACACTTACTATACAGAAGAACACAAACTGTGTGCTACACTATGAGCTGCAACACCTTTATGTCACTGCACAAAGCCATAGATACTGCACAAGCATGCGCAAGTCCCCACACTGTCAGCTGATGGACTATACATGACAATGTAGAGCCGTCCATCTGCATAGACAGTATGATGGTAGATGCATTCCAGGCTTTTCTGTCCAGGACGGAATAGCCTTGGTATTCATGGTCTTTATTTTGTTCCAACAGTATGCATAATCCTCCTTGTCACGCAAGTATAAAAGTTGCATTTTACAATGATAATACATGCTTTTCCAAAAGACTGGCATGTAAGACGACACAGACTCATTTTTGTGTTCAGACCTTACATGAACAATCACGAAAAATATCCAAAATTATATGCAATACACCATATTTTACACACAGATACTGAATGTTAAGTGAAAGTATTACGTGCAACAGTTGAGAACAGCATGCAATATTTCACAAAAATACCACAGTCCTCTGTCTTTTTTAGATGGCGTGTTAAAAATCCATGGGCACACAAACACCATCATCAGAGGTGACATCGAGGCTCTATTCTAAGTGGTGCACACATCAGCAGCCAACTACAGCTTCAGCCTAATATCCAACTGCAGTATACCTTGTTTCCATCAGCTGGGTTGTGGATAACAGTTGTTTGAGGCTCCTGATTTGAGAGGACCGACAGTAGGAAGAGAGGTTTGTGCACAACCACAGTGAGTTAGGAGCAATGTTCGGCAGGATAGTTTTTTTGCAAGGAAGAAAAAGAAAATGTTGAAAAAAAGAAATGCTATTTCAGGGAAGAGAATTCAGACAAAAACAAAGTCACGACAGCAAACTGCAGCACTGCTATAAACACATGGGATGTTAAGGCCATGGAAGTTGACAATTCCTTCGAACATCAAATAGATAAAGTCTTTCACCACAGATGATCAAGTTTTGAACACAACATGACAATAAGTAACACTAAACACCATTAAGACACCATGGACTGAAACATTAACAGCAAAAACATTACATTAAATTAAATACAGACTTGATTTAACACAGCCAAAACATCCAGGAAAAGGATAACAAGAATATATTTAAGACAGGCATATTACCAATAACACAATTCCACATCAAATATTGACCTGTAAGACCAGGGGTCTCAAACTGGTCCATGAAAGGGCCGCTGTGGTTGCAGGTTTTTGTGCTAGCCAAGCAGAAGCACAGCTGAATCAAGTCATTCAAATCACCTGAACTGTCTTCACTTAGTTGACTAGCAGCATCAGGTGTGCTCCAGCTCAGTTGGAACAAAAACCTGCAGCCACACCGGCCCTTTCATGGATCAGTTTGTTCCAACCAAGCAGGAGCACAGCTGATACTGCTAATCAACTGAGTGAAGACAGTTCAGGTGATTTGAACGACTTCATTCAGGTGTGTTTCTGCTTGGTTGGGATGAAAACCTGTAGTCACAGCGGCCCTCTGAGGACTGGTTTGAGACCCCTGTGTAAGACTCTCAAGAGATTAAATGAGTCATCAACATAAGATAGGTAACAAAATGAATTGTCAAGATGGATCTTCCACATGCTTTTGCAAAACTGTTTGCTATACACTCCCTCACTCATCCCTATGATGCCTGCTATGCTCTCAACCTCCTGCAGTCTTGGGCCAGCTGAATACTAGTGTAGCATTAATGTGACTTTGCTGACATGTGTAATATGACTAAAATTACTAAAGTACAAAGCTGGGCTAGCCATAGCTGAACCCTGTGTCACAGTGATGAGAACATGGTCTTTAATAATGCTAAGAGAGTCAGTGCTGGATTTTAACCCTTCCTGTGCATTGCTGCAGCACGAGTGCCCATGAACTGTATTCTATATAGAAGTGAAGGGGAAGGATTTTTGTGGGCAAAAATTAGACTCTTTTTTAATTTTTTTTTTGGCTCTTAGGTTCTGGTTGTATTATGAGTAGTAATGTATGATAAACAGTAAAAACTCAAATGGAACACTTTTTTGGTTAGGAATAGGCTGATTTGCTTTCTATTTCTATCAATCAAATGTCTGCACACTGGAGCTGGGGTCAGAGTGTTGTTTACCTAAGGGAAAGTGCTAGTCCAGTTCTGTCCAATCTCATGAATATACAGTGCTTTTAAAGTTGACTAATCAACACATACTGCTTCATCTGCAGACAAATTGAAATGTAAAAATGGCGACTTACGGTGTCATTGGTAGTCTTGTCAGCCAAGAAATAGTTTCAACATGTAACATGTTTTTACAATTATGTAACATCCTGATGTATACTGTTATTAGAATCATTCTCTCCTAGTCTACTACCAGGGGAGTGCAATAATTACCACACTCTCTACTGGCAGAACAAGCAGCTGAGCTGAGAAAGATGGCTACTTTGAAATAAAAAGCCTCTCGCCCAGTTTTGTAGGAATCCTCCTGATGATAAAGGGGAGCCAACAAACATGAACCAAGCTGTTGGCCATTTTACTCAGCTAAATTAATGGACTGTCTCTGAAGACCAGTACAGCACTGATGAGGCTCTGCTGGAGTGGAGAGCTATGTACAAATACATCATATACCATTTACCCCAGAGAAATGTCAGGAAGAGGGTATGAAAAAATCATTCATCATCATCATCATCATCATCATCATCATAATCATCATCATCAGTATCAGTCTTTTAAACAGTAGTTACTCTCACAGCTACAGATAAACTTGACTTCTTAGAAATACAGCATATTGTATATCTACAGCTGGGATTCCAAAAAAGGTGGGACAGTATGGAAAATAAACACAGAATGCAATGATTTGCAAATCTTTTACCTCCAAATTGAATATGGTAAAAATATATCTAACTCTCAAACTGGGATAAAGGAATATTGTGTTTAATTCAGATTCCCTGTATGTCCTGCAAAAAATATTGAAGTAATCATACAAAAAGTGCAATTAATTCACTTGATGTTTAAATCAGAAAGAAATGGCTCCTCTAATTTCACAAATTTAAAAATCTGCCCTACGACAAACCAGGGTTATCTTTAGTTTGCTCAGCTCTATACCTGTGGCAACAGTATATTAGCCCCAGATGACATGCAATGGCCCCAGTGTTGCCATTACAGCCATCATCAACAACAAAGGAAAATGGAGCCCATGTGGAGCAATGTGGCGATGCAATAAAGCACTCAAGAATAGTGTGTTACACAACAGATAAAGCCATTTAAAGCATTATGGAAAAAAAGAACAAAACAAAAAATCACCAATCACCATCCACAATAAAGCGAGAAAGAAGTGGGGTTCCACAGAGCTGTGAAATCAGGACTGTATGGACAGATAGATTATCAGACAGAAAGTGACAGTCATGCAAGCATGCAGCCAGCAAGGCAGGGAGACAGTGTACCAGAGAAGGAGTGGGGACAGGCTCTTTGGGGCTGGTGACCACATTGGCCTTGTTGTTGATCTGGAGTGACAGATTGGACAGACAGGTAGACAGACAGGACAGGGCAGAAGTGACAAGGCTTAGTGTTCAAGCAATTGTTCTTCAAGCTGCTGCTGTGGAGGGAAACGTTGCTGTCAAGGAGGGGAAGTGTCAGCGAGCGGGTCCTTCGCTGTGAGCAAGCCCCGGCTTCTCATTTTAGTCTGAACACAACCCAAACATTGTCACATGGAAACGTCAGCACCTTGACACCCGGATAAGACTGGTATGACACAGCATGGACCACAGCAAAAAAATAAATAAATAAATAAAATGAAATTTAAAAAATCATAAAAACTTTCTGATTGTATTTTATGGATTTACTGTGTAAAGCATTAAGAATCATGATAGATATTTAGGGGATAATAAAGGGTTTTTACTACATATTTAGATATTTCTTAGCACAATATATTCATATATTTACTACTTCTTATTATACATATGCATCCACAATATCCCTGTTTAAATGATACTTTATCACACTAAATATCCTTTTTGACCTCATATTTAATATCAAATCCATCCTGGTGTGTCAATGCTCGCTCACTCTTTTCAAACCCCTCTACCTATTTGCCCTTGAAACAACGTATTTAAATGGTTTCAAACATTTTTTAGTTCAGAATAATATGCATGCAGTTTAATGACTGCACAAACTAAATACAGATTTACATTAGTAATTGAGTGTTTAAAATCACAGCATTATAAATCCCATGGGACAACACTCATAACATTAGCATTTAAGCTTAACCCCCAACAGACATGTCCACTAACTGATTCAACAAAGCAGGAAAAAGAGGAATGGAAAAAGGAAATAAGTCAGCGTCTCCAAAAACAACATGTTGTCAGTCAGATTGATGAGTCCAATTCTAGAGCTATAGTACTACTTTATGTGTTTTAATATCAAAAGATCACAGCTACATTTGTTTTTTTCCCCTCTACTTCTAAGGTACAAGGAGACCTGTAGGGTCACATTTTGTTTACTATGTGACAGTGCGGACAAAACTAAACTAAAAACTAAAAAGGGAATCTAGAGACCACAAGATTAGTTCTTTGGGGACACACGACGTAACTCTTAAACCTCAGTTGAAGTAGAAATGGTATTATGTGCATGACTGCTCCTCCTTCAGTGAGGAGGGTGCACATTTTTAACTTTGAGCACAATTTTGACAGTTGATGCTTCAGTTTGTTCAGGGTTGGTGGGGTTTTTTGCCCGTAGACACCAGGCCATTCTGTCTTCTAGTCCTGGTTGATATCTTTGCTTAGATTAGTAATATGCAACGTAGTTTTTAAGCATTGGGTAAGGACTTTGCTTAAGGGGAAGTGAAGATAACTTAAGTAGAACATAGGTTACAGATTTTAAGGATGATATAGGGGGAGAAGATGTTGTCTGATTGCTTATTTCCTTAGTTTTTCTATCAGTAACTATTTTCCTTATGACTTGGTGGTAGGGTGCAGCATCAAGAGAGCCCACTGAATCACAGGGTATGGACATTTTCAAGAGTATGGACATTTTCAAGCCTTAACATTTCAAGATAAGGCATGGTGTTGGTGGATGTTTGTGCTCTGGCACACAGTGACTGAAGACTCTACCTATAACTGTATGCTAACTAAGATGTGTTAGAGTTCATTAGCAGGGAAACAAGCTTTTCAACTGACAAGATTGTTACTCATTTACAATTTGAAATATTATGCATTTAAAAAAATGCTGTTATCCTTCAAGTGGAGCACTTCTCTCCATCCTGTCTGTCAATCATGTAGTGCCCCCCCAGCAGTCTTGTGGATTGAATACACAGGGTTTTCTACCACAAACTACTCATTGCATCTGGCTAACAAGCAGCAGCAAGCTCTGGCCTACCCTCATGTGTTCAATACCATCTGCCTTCCTCTTCTGCATTGAGCAGCCACGACAACAGCACAGGAGAGAAATTAGGCTTTTATGCAGGCCAAAACACATTTTCTTTGTCTCTCACGCATAAACATGCGTACGCACTTTAAAAGGAAAATGCTTCTTAAATTTCTCAGCAGTTTGAACAATGTGAATATATATAGTGTTTGGGTCTATCACCCTGGAGCTGTTGGCAGGTACGCCATTATTTTACACTTTAGTGGGTTTATCAGCCAAATTAGATTAGGTTTCCATGGCCATTTAATGTTATCTTGCTGTTTCATTACGTTTCATCTTCATTTT
The DNA here is from genome assembly GCA_028566105.1 of Hypoplectrus providencianus. Lineage (NCBI taxonomy): Eukaryota > Metazoa > Chordata > Actinopteri > Perciformes > Serranidae > Hypoplectrus > Hypoplectrus providencianus. Next base: position 325,101 of record JAOWBC010000935.1, on the reverse strand, counting down.
TGCTAAAAAGTTACTAGTTCAAAACATACTTCACAAACAACAAATGCCAAAAAAAGTTAGTCACAGGGAAGATAGTCCCAAACTTTAAGTCGATTGTGTTAAACTTAACAAATTAGGTGGGTTCATCAAGGGTCAAACTGAATGACACAGTTATAGGATAAGCAAGCACACTCAAATTCACACACACGCACGCACGCACGCACGCACGCACGCACGCACGCACGCACGCACGCACGCACACACAACTGAAATAAGAATGGGAGAGAGATGACTCTTATCTCCCACACTTGAGTCATAATGTAATCATTAGTTATTCATTTCCAGCAGTTTCCTCAGCTCAGACAACACATGTTCCCCTTTCGCTCACACAGATTGACAATGCCGTGGGGATAATTATTGGGAAATATGTGTTACACCCACTTGGGCTGGAAATGTCTTCAATGAGGCAACTTGAACTCCTATTTTTATCTCACCGGATACAAAGCTACAATACTGAAAAAAACTCAAACATGAACTGAAACCTGCTGGGGAGCAAATACAGTACATTAGTATGCAAAGACATGTCAAAGTAGTTATAAGCTTTGAGGGTGTGGAGAGTAAGAGAGAGGCTCAACTTACTTTGACACCATCTGGTTTTTTGTTCAGCAGGCTCTTGGCTGCTGTAGACAAAAAGAGAACAATGCGAGGAAATCAGAGACCAGCTGGAATTAACACGTACACACAAACGCACATGCACCGTGTCTATTCAAAGCTGGCCAGTTGCTAGCAACCTCAAAGTACGCTCTGCTAGAACTGGAAGCAGAAGAGAAAAATGCAAATTAAGTCAGGGGATGAAATAAAACTGAGTGTGCAATTAGGCTGGAACGTGCAACTACATCTATGTGACAAGACTGCAGGAGACACTGCATAGAGCAGCATCGTCTCTCAGTTCTTTCACGTTTAAAATCAGACATGCTACAAAAACACCTATGATTTGTTAGGAGAGAAAACAAAATCAGGTTGGCATTTCTGTGGATTTTGGTGGCCAATAAAGACCACTTGCTTTTCAGTTTACATGCAAAGACACTGACAGACACAAACAGATGATTGGTTAAGGTAGGGAGAGAGCACGGGGTTTCAGGGTTAGAAGATAGTTCGGGTTTTACATTTGTTGAAGTACAGACATACATGTTGGTTGCATTGTGCATTGACCTCAAATATCTTTTTGCAGCCATATTGGAAGAACATTTAAACCCATCATTTGGAATTTGTCTTGTTTTTGGCCATTGGTCAAGATAAAAGCCTCCATTTTTAGATGTTCTTACAATTCATAGTTTAAATTATTGTATTAACATCAGTTTTTTATATGTCTTGTATATGATAATATCATTATTAGTCACCAAATCACAAATATACAATCCTAAACCCAGAAAATGAGAGGTGTTGAGGTGGTGTCAAGGTGAGACACTTCAGGCAAAGACAGTTTATTCAGTTTATTTTCGCTTCAAATTGTAATTTCCATTAAGAATTTGTGAAATCTGGCGATAAATCTCAACTTCAGCTACATTTAAAGACATCAAACTTCCCAGTTGTATTCCTAACTATATTCTGAATATTTAAACAGAGGGGTTGCTAATATATCATTCATACCCTGATTTATCTAACATTTTGTTGCCAAAGACATAAGGAAAATAGATTTTTATTACTTCTTTTGACAGTTTTTTTTTTTTATTTCTAAATGATAATACGCCCTTATAAGGACAGTGATACACGCCAATTTTCTTCTGTAAAAAACTGAACCTAATATATCAACAACAACAAAGAAAAAATGTTGCAAATAGCTACGATTCAGCTTTTCTTAAAAATTATATATATGTATATATATATTTAATTTAATTTAAAAAAAACCTGAAAACAGACATATGATTTGCACTGAAATATAATATATAAAATACATATAAATAGAACTAATATTTAGGGTCTGTATTTATTAAACACAGTACCAGTGCTAAAAAAAAAAAAAGGCTTATTTCATTCTCTATATGTCTTTATAGTTGCTTCGAAAGATTTGCCGGTACTGGAAGCAATTTATACAATCTGTAAACATGAAATATAACTTGTGGTCTTTTCCTCTAATATGGCCACAAAGTGTCAGCAGAAAACCCTGTGAGGTTATGCTTTATGAGTAGTGACATGCCTCAGTGTATTGTGAAGCTGTGAAGGAGAGTAAATTGCACCTAGAGATCTTACCTTGCACAGAGTTAGCACAAGAGAGAAAGGAAGAAAAACAAAAGGAAACACGAAGGTCACTGTCATACTATTACCATCTGACATTTTAAAATTTACCAAAATAAAATTAATGTGAATAAGACTAATGCAATCTTGGCGTTTGTCATTAAGAAGAACATCAATAATGTTAAACTGATTTGAACATTTTGCCCTTTAAAGAGACCCGAAGATGGAACTGCATTGATCTGTATATCAGTCTGTTGATAGGAACAGAAAAAGGAGGCCAGATGGAACCTGTTGGGCTCAAAGGCCAGCAATATTGAAAAGAGCTGCACTCAAAAGAACAGCTTATAAAACAATACATAAATATACACTAGCAACTGTAACTGATAAACCTGTGCAGCTACTTGTTAAAATAAATATTGAATGCTTTTTAGGCTTATAAATATTTTGAAGACACCTCTGCTGAAGTTCAAAGCAGCATCAGAATGGGTGATTTAAGTGATGCTGAACTTGGCATGGCTGTTGGCCTTAGAATTACACAAACTGCTGATCTATAAAACCATCTCTAGAGTTTACAGAGAATGGTCTGAAAAAAGAGAAATATCCAGTGAGCTATGATGCTTTGCTGATGCCTAAGGTCAAAGATGGGTCTGAGCTGACAGACAAGCAGTAAGTCACATGATCACATGTTACAACCAACATGTGCAGAAGACATCTCTGAGCACACAACCTTGATGCAGACGGGCCACAGGAGCAGAAATCCACCGTCCTTCTTTATAAAGGCACATCTTACTTACTAATAGAGTGGTTGGTAAGTGTATGTTAGAGACAGAGTAAAGGAGATGTCAAGGTAAAAACAGTCAACATTAATGAAGTTTCCAACCAGAGGGTCAGCATGTTGCACTGTCCTTATAAGGGCAGAACTAGAAGACCATCAGTGTTCACTGGTTTAGGCCTACCTGAGAAGTTGCGAGTGGCCAACATAGTTGTCAGGATAGCACCCTATGGAGACAGACATGCACACTTAGAGGTACATCTCCTGTGTATACACTGGCCGAAAGGTTGGTGAATGAATATAATAATGTTTAGAGTTCCGTCTATGAAGGGATAAGATTAATAGGTGTAGAGGATCTGTGTTAAAGAAAAACGATCAAATCTATTAACTTTTGACCTTTACTGAACAATAGGTGTGAGTGATTTCTCCATGTTGTAAAATAGCTCCTCTTATCACTCACCTTGAGTTTCCTTCTAGCATTGAATTTCTTCAGGCACTCCACAGTCTCCTGTCTGTGCATCATTGATGCCACAGTGGAGCGTTGCTGTAAACACACAGAGAGCGTGTTGTGTTAGATGACATGTTAACACACAATTGTTGGTTAGCAGAGACCTTGATAAAGCTTGGTGATGACTGTGTGTGTGACACCTACGCAGATCCAGGGGTGTTTGAGTGCATCGGTGGCGGTCACTCTCTTGGCTGGATTAATGGTCAGCATCTTGTTGATCAGGTCTTTGGCCTCTGGGGTCACTGTGTCCCACTCAGGAGAAGGGAACTGTTCGGAGAATGAAATCACAGAAACCACTTGTGCCACACTTAAATGTTAATATGCATCAAATACCTAGTTAATATCTACATATGATTTAGAAAGATTTGTTTACACAAGTCATATAATGTGTCATTTACACTACTCCTTTTCATATACTACATTCACTACTGATTTATGAATATGCAATAATCCATTTAAGTTACTGTTACTGTGTGTGAAGTTGAAGTGATTTTGAACTAAAATGTGAAATGTTGCATGATTAGAGAAAATGTAATTTAGGGATGTTTACATTAACTGGTTTAGAGCAAATAAACAAAGCTGCACTGTCAGTAAACAGGAGAAGTACAGATTGTGCCACAGAGAAAAACAAAAGAGTTTGCTAATTGGAAACTTTGGCCAACCATGAAAGTAAATGAGAGTACATTTTGAGAGGAAATGTGCTTCCATCTCCTGTTTAACACATTAATTACATTTATTAAATGACAAGAAACAACTTTTTTGAGTGCCAAAACATTTATGGGCAACAGAGAGAGGGAGAGAGCTTGTATGTATGCGTGTAAT
>JAOWBC010000935.1:306413-317924 GCA_028566105.1 Hypoplectrus providencianus | reverse complement strand
GTTATTTTATGCCTGACGCCTGTACACAAAGACCAGAAACTGAGCAAAACCAAGGGTTCAATAACATCAATAAGTAAGACTGTACTTACCAAACCATGCCTGCTGGTCACCTTGCACTTCAATTGCCAGGCCGAAATCTGCCAGTTTAACCGCCGCGCCCTTCAACTTGCTGGCTAAAAGTAAATTCTCTGGCTTGGAGTGAAGAGACACAGATAAAAATGTTCAGTGCATTGCAGAAACAGTGATATAATTGCACAAAGAACAGAAGTATGAGTGAGGTCAAGCCTTGGAGGTGTTCTTGTGTTTTTGTAATGGACAGCTCACAGGCTTTCAAGCAGCAGGAAGGACTATAATTGTTCACAGAGTAATAACACCAAGGACTGATGTCATACGCTGAGTTTGAGCATTTAGCAGTTAGAACTAATGGCTGAGCCAGAGGCCAACTGTAGCAGCTGTCCAGTCGAAGGGATACATGTCTAGTGGACTGAGAAATGTCAGAGTCAGACTCCAGCCTCTACACACATGCATGCGCACACACAAAGTCATGACTAAACCAGAGTGTGATCAGTAGAATGAGTCAGTCCGGAGCCATGGCTGACCTCAGCTCAACAGCACGGGTGGATGTCATTCAATAAATTGCTGGAGGGCTGTAGTGAAATTGGGCGTGCGGGCCCGGCTGGTGGAGCAGGGCCGGGTGAGCGAGGCGGACAGTGACTCATGACAAACCACAGCAGGAGGAGCTTAAGGAAAGGTTTGGAGAGGATGAATAATGCAATTGCTGACATTTTCAAAGTGGTTTCCTTGATAGAGCCAAATGGGGAATGATTCAAAGTGCTGAGGTGTAATGTAATTACACCAAAGGGGGGAGATAATTTTTTTTGCTTTTATTTCACAACGTTTAGACCTAGTTGAGTTAAAAAACTTCATCCATTCTGAGTCTCTCGCATGCATTCACCCTGCTATTATTTAACAATCACACACTGTTCCTTTATATTATATTACAGACATATAGACATTTTCTGTCACATGTACAAAAATGTCATTATTCAGCCAACAGCATTGCCCTCTCTGAGTTGTTTTTGCCCATTTATTCATGAAGATAAATCTTTGTCAATGATCATTAAGGCATTCAAGTGTTGCTTTACAGAAAAGGTAGAATGGTGGATATTCACAGACGTTACACAGCTTCCAATATTTTATTGAATACATCAAAGAAGGCAGCATTATAGCCCATCTGTGGGCTATAATCAGGAAAAATACTTAGATTATAAACAAAAAGGTGTATTTATATAGAAAGTGAGCTACTGCTATCAGCTGTCATTTATGCATATTGTAGCACATTGGTCACTTTGTTAAAACCTTGTATTGTCAGCAAAAAACATGATTGTTTTTAGGGTGTGCAAGAAGTTCAAAAAAGAAAATAGATTAAACCAAAAGTTTTCTTAATGGCGGTAATGGATATTAAAATAAATCTCTTGTTGTAGTATTTATGTTTTTGTTGTTCCTACATAAATAAAGGACATTTGGTCAACTGAAAATAGTGAAAACAAATGTACGAGAGGCCCAGAATTGATGACATCTTGTACTGCTCTCCAAACACCTTCTTCATACACATTTAAAACTGTTAAAGGTTTCCATTCGAGAAGGCATCAGACATGTCATTCACTGAAATCAACTGAATGTATCAGTCAATGTACATATTTCAAGATTTTGTAGTAAAGAAGAAGGAAAGAAAAGTAAATACAGGGAAGAAGAGGCGAGAGGAAATGCATTCGTCAGCATCATGCAGTTAGACAAGTCCACGACAGACACATTATCACACATCTGTTATTCTCAACATTCATCCTAGTTGAGGTGCTGTCAACATTTAATTTCCCAAACTAATAGTGTAATGTGACAAACAAAAGAGGTCTGACAACATTTTTAGATTACCCTTTAGGGTGGCCAGACTAGATTGTTTGTTAACATTATACTTTACAGCCCAACTTCCTGGTTCAACTGAGGCCTAGTTCCTGTTTTACCACCAACCATTCTTTACATAGTCTGTGGCTTGTTTACAACCAACTCTGTCATAGAGTTATTTCAGTCAGCCTTGATTAAAGTGGTTAAAGTCCCATTAATTTTCTTAGGTGATACATAACGCACAGCACTAATTGTAAAACACTGTTGCTACAGTTGCTCTTTAACATATCCAGACTCTTCTATACAAGATGCATCACAGTAAGATGTGATTAAGTGCTAAACAGTATGTGCCACATGGATGAACGATACACAGCGCACTTTCACACCTATTGATGTGCCATTGATTTCTTCTTCTTTAAACCGCTAAAACTGACAGCCTTTGATTACTACCTATTGTGGTTCTCAGGCCTGCAGATAAGGTTCCAACAGCTCCACACATGCAAACACAGTCAAACGCACAGCATGCTGAATACAAATATTACCTAGAAAGCATTTCACTGATGGAAATGTGCAGGATGTGACCAAGATTACAGTCAAGCAACACTACTGAAGGTACCATATCAGCATAATGTCCTGTAAGTTCACCTTGACAATGTTTGCTGGGCATACACACTGAAACAAATACATGACTGGAGCTCTGCTTTCATGTGCAATGTGCTGTTCATGTCAGATTTTTCAGGATTTATAATCCCTCCCTGGTGATGTGTGAAAACTATAATATGGTTTGGTCTAATACTGCAAGTAACCATGTAAATATAATTATTGTCCGTTTGGAGTTATATTTCTCCTCCAGCAATATGTTGCGCACTGACAACTTTGTCAAGGTTTAATTTAGTCAGTTTAAAGAAGTTCCTGGCACAACACTGGGATTTTTCATTTTCTTGGGTTGTGTCTATTTGCAGCGCAATAAGTTCTCAGGGCCACCATACTTGCTAAGTAGATGGAGCACTCTTAGGTTAAGACGAGAGTTACACGTACAGATCCCAAGAGTAAAAACAAACTGCCATGCTGAACAGAGAAGAGCAACAAGGGAAAGGCAGACACTGTGGCCGTTGAAAAGTTGGCCTGAATGTTTCATTACTGCTCCACAATAAGTTAATAACGTTATACAATAAATCTGTTTGTCTAGACCCTTCACATAAACAATAAAGCTTTACAAAACCTTTATTAAGATAGCCATGTGTTTCTTTACCGGGGAGAGTCTTTTGTAAGTGTGTCTCGAGAAATTAAATCACATGAATACACACAATGTGGCAAACTGTATTTTCCATGGTGCCTCTGCTCTGCAGCTTGCTTATTTGTTTTGGTTGTATTTGTTTTGTCTTTGTGTTTCTGCAGTGAGCCGCGGCAGCTGCCTGGCAACAGCCAATCGGAGCACGCACAGAGGGCAGTAGGCAAATGCAAAATCTGAGTGTATTATTGCTGCATATAAACCAAACCTCAGACACACCTGGTTCATTTGATTAGCAAATCAGAGCTCTGGGAACGAACCACAGTGCAAAAAAGCCATATTAGAGATGGAGACCATGTAGTAAGTAATGTTTACTAATGTCCAAGCACCCCTCACAACGATGAGACATTTGACTTCCCTTAAATACATCCAACCAGTCCACCTCAGATACTGCCCATGACCCTATACTGCATCAGTGTCCCTAAATAGCACTTTTATAAACCAGCTACAAACTTTTAGTTTTAGTATCTCAACCCAAGGAAAGCTGTTGAAAAAATACAGTTAGATAACTATATGGTCTTTTACATAAAAGAACTGTGTAAGCGCTCAATGAGAGCAATCCTACAGAAGAAATAAATATTACTAATGAATACAATAAATGTATATTATATTACCTGAAAACAATGGTTACATTCAATCCCTCATGACATGAGACACATGGAGCAGATCAAAAATGTTCATACTTAAATAACGTTCAGATTTCTGGATTCATTATTGTTAATAAGATCAGTAGTATTGGCATTATTATAAGTATTCGCTTGTCTTTGGAACACACTCTTAGCCCATGGCCTGCAGACACATACAACTTTTTAATAATGCTCATGCGAGGAAACCACTGCTGTTTATTGCTGCAGAGTAAATGCTTAATTGCCAGCTTTATTTTTAGGCCCATTAACTCTTTTCTATAGTCACTGTGGGTTAAAAGTGGACTGCCTACTCAGTTCTCAGTGACCCTGCAAGATATGAGTTGTTGAAAAGTAATGATGTATGTCTGAAGAACTAAGAACATAGAATTACAGCAGCTCTGATGTGGAAAAGAAAAATCAAACCGCGGAGAGATTGGAGAGACAAATACAGAGGATAAGTAAGCCACAGGAAAAGAAGGATATGACAAGAATCTGTTTCTTTGGTCTTCATAATTAGTCTACTTACCTTGAGGTCGCGGTGGACCACGCCCATCTGGTGGCAGTGGAGCACAGCCTCTAGGATCTGCTGAATGCAATGACTGCATGCAAACACCAGGGGGCCATGGGTTAGTGACAAGCTACCACTCACTGCTGGTGGCTGTGAGCTTGCTTTGACCCTCAGGAAGCTGCTGGCCATGTTAGCGGAGACTGTACAGAAATGTGGCACTGACCCTTTTAGCACCCATAAATCTGGGCATTCAGGAAAACTGGATAATTTATTTAATGTTCAAAATCATTATTATTTTTATGTTGCTAAGGTTCCCAATTGATGATAGTGACAGAACTAGAGAACACAAACATGACAATGCACTACAAGCTGTAATGTCATTGTCTTATACTGCGACAACATGGCCAATTCTCTTCCAGAGTCTCAAAACAAAAGTGGTGTTAGCCCCTGGCTAACTGGAGGCTGGACACTGAGGGACTGAGGAGAGAGGCATGGGAGCTGGAGCAAGGTGTAGTGTGACTCTGTGGCTTATTGAGAACCAGCATCGGCATTTGCAGGTTATGTTTCATCTTGATTCTGCCAATATAACTGCACTGAAAGAATATTTGAAACTATTTAACTATGTCACTTCCAGAGAGTGGTGACTGGCCTTGACAGTCAAACAAGTAGACAGTTTGGAGTAGTTTAGGGGTATTTGCATATTACTTTTCCATATCTAAATACAGATGAGAGGTACTCAAGACCACAACCTCTATTAGGTATTCGATATATGCTACTAGTGTTTTGGATAATAAAACCAAAAGCTTTGGTAAATCATTTTTAGATGAAAATATTCATACATTTAAACAGGTATGTAAAGCCACAAATCCTTCTTCCTTGTCTCCTTTTTCTCCCCCTCCTCCCTCAGGTGCCAGGCTCTCAGTGGCAGTGTCAGAGCATGGTTTTGGACAGATGTTACATGCACATTGTGCCCTGGCATACAGGAGGGGCAGGCCATGATGAGATCTGCCGGCCCCCCCGATACTACAAGACCTACTGCCTCCTCTCCAGCCAACCTGCCCACAGTGCCCTGCAGCAAGGTCCATTTTACAACACGCCTGTCAAGGGGCGGAGTGTGAGGGTGACTGGTGGAGGAGGGGGTGTGGTTTTGGAGGAGGCGGCACTCAGTGAAAGGTTAATTGGTCGATTGATCAGGCAGTGGAGGAGCGAGGCAAGGTGCCGCAGGTGGGCAGGCCTTTGTTTTTTTTAGCTGTTACTGTTACACTTACTAACCTTAAGGTCCCTGTGCACTATGCCATTTATGTGGCAATGATTTACACTTTCTAGAATCTGCTGTATGCAGTGACTGTGGAGGAGAGAGAGACCAGGCCAGAAGCAAAAAGAAGAGATAGAGGGAGAACAGGTAAATGTCAGGAAACAAATGAACAACAACAGGCTGACAGAACACACCAAACACATGAAATAACAACACCTGGTTGACAAAGGAAAAGTCTTGAAGGAATAGTTTGACATTGTGGGAAATAGGATCATTTGCTTTCTTTTCAAGAGTGAGATGAGAACATCAATACCAATGTCCTATCTGTTTTCTTTAAGGAGCTTGAGTCAAGGTGCAGTTAGCCTAGCTTAGCGCAAAGACTGGAAGCTGTAGTGGAACCATTTCTAAGCAGCTCCAGCTACAATGCAGGTTGCCAGATTGGGAAAGGTGTCTTTGCAGACACAAAAACATGGCAACCACACAGTGGCAAGATTCTGAGATTCCTCACACAGTTACTGCACCCAGCTGCTGAAGAATAGGAAGAGGAGGGAGAAGAAATACTTCCAACTTATTACTAGATGGAAAAATTGTTTCCTCTTCAATTGCAATGTACAAAAATAGAAATGTTAAAAGAAAAATTGTTAATCAGTGAACTTTTAAGTGTTGGTAGGTGCATTTATTAATTAACCCAATTTCCATGAATTTATGCTAAACTTAGCTAACCAAATCAGACATGGGTGTTGATCTTGATATTCCATTGTCACGCTTGGAAAGAAAGCACCTTGTTGAACTGTTTCTTTAATTTAGATTGACAGGTAGAGAAAAATACAAAGGACACATGCATGTTCTTGTAATCTACAAAGCTCTTTCATATATCCTCTTTAAAAATAATTTTTTATCAGTAAAATCCACTAAAAAACAGAATCCAGATATTGTTCATCTAAAGCTGTATTTGTTTTGGTGTGTGAATGACTGTTATAAAGCGGACGCATAAAAAAGGTAAAGAATTATATTGATACTGTTCCATCAGTCAAACAACCAAAATAATAAATTGATTAAATTATTTAAAAAATTATAATTAGTAGAACATCTTAACCCTCTAAAAATTATGTTTTCTTTAAGAAAAGTCCTGCAATGGCTTGGGGTTCAGAGGGGTTACAGGAACCTTTAACCCCACTGTCTAATAACCACATGAAAGAATTCCATTTTTAAGTGGATTTTGGAAGAAATTGGGTAAAGTAGCTCCATAATCAAACACAAAGGTAGAACAAGAAATGTAGAAAGAGACATTTTGGCTATAAAAGGCAAATCAGCAGCAGCACAACAGGAAATGCTTGTCACTGCATAATGACGAGGAGTTTTTTTGTGTGTGTGCATGTCAAAAATTCACATAACACACTGATGAACTTGAAAAAACTGAATATAATTTTCTTAACTCTCCTATCTGCTTGAATAAGCCTTTGGTGCCAAATTAGACCTCACGTATTCCATTTATACAGTGAACTCAGAAACATGAATTCAACAGAGCATTACACTGACCTGGCATCAGCTTCGCTGTAGTACTCCCTGGCAACAATGTCCTCAAACAATTCACCACCGGTAACTCTGCAGGGGAAAGAAACCAAGTGACACACAAAAACAGAATGAGAAGAAGGAAGCTGGAAAGAAAATACATGTATGTCTGGAAAGGAAGAGTAAACTGTAAAATCACAGATGTTCATTTCTGCATCTGGATAGGGGAAAAAAACTCCATAATGTTGCTGGGTTACAAAACTCACCCAAAAGAGCTTTTTTTTTGTCAGAGCAGCTGGGGCAAAAGAATGATGATGTGCTCCTGTGTCAATGGTGAAATCACTAGAATAATATATTTCAGCAGATGTGGTCATACGGTATGTGGACATTGTTTTTTCAGCTGGAAGAAGTTCCATGTTGTTCCATGACATTATGGTTAAAACCCGGCTGCTATTTTAGGGGGCAACACTGACTGGAACTAATATAATAGAGGTATAACAAGGAAATATACATTTCTACCGATAGGAAAAGTTACTGTGCATGGAAAAGCAATGCACAAGGAAAGCTTCTACTCTCCGCATGAAACACAGCTCTGTTTTATTATGTTCCTATAATTAAGGTTAAAGAGTGGTGTGGGCCTGATAAAAGCTGTTGAAGTGTTTTTTGGGAAGTGGAAGATTGAGTGTCAATACCTGACCAACCATGTTGCCTTTAAAACCTTTTAACACTTTAAAAGTGGGCCAGTGGGTCACTTTTCTCAAAACACAGAGAATGCCTTGAAGGATAATTTAAGGCGAAACTTGTTCCAAGACATTTGGAAAACATTACCACTCCGAGTCATCAGGGGTTTCCATGTTGGAATTTCATGCAACTTCTTATGACTTTGGTGTAGTGACAGATTCAGTTGTAAAGCTACATGGTTTTAGTAACAGAACATGGTAAATCAGAGAAAACAATGATGAATGAAAGCCAACACTCTGCTTGCACATTATCACACAGTGCTGTGGTTGTGTCTTGTCCTGCTTCCAGACAAGTTTTTTCTTTAGGGAAAAACAGAGGAATGCTTTCATCTCCGTGATGTCCTTTACTCAAGAAAATCACTCATTTTTCATTGCCCATTGTCATATGAAATACAGAGATTAGTGCACATTTGAAACACTTCCTTTCCTTCTGCCAGGCTAGAGTACAAACAACAGCTGACAATTAACAGGAGAGCAGAGGAGTGAAAGAAAATGTAAGTTATGGAGGGTGAAAGGAGGGAAGGGCAAAAGAAGAGATTAGAAAGAAGGATGTAAGGAGCTGGGAGAGAAATCCTGGGATTTTAGGGCTGCAATAAGGGGAAAAAAGGTTCATGGATTAAATCAAGAGCTAAAAGTACATTTAGAGCTGCCTCTAGGGACTCGATTGTAAGCTTGCATTATATAAAAAAAAAGGTTAGAACCTGAAGCTAAACTAAACATACATTTTCTGCTTTATTTAAACATATTGTGGGAGCTTGGACCATCATAACAATTATAATACTGACCCTCCAGCTCAGCAAAAAATATCAAGGTCATATCCTGTTGTATGATAGCACCCTTTGTGTTTACATGCTTTGTGTTGAGGACAAAATGTCACAAACATATTGGCTAAAATGATTTTTCCCAATTGTGGCTAGCTTAGCTAAGTCGCACTCACGACGGCAATAGCTTTCTGGGTCTGTAAGCATGGGTCTACACTTAACACACCACACATCAGCTTATTTGTGTGCTTATGGGTAGGAACATGGAAGTTCCACAGTTGAGAAAAAGTAGTACCAAATGAAACAGTTGTGGAAAAAAGCAAAAAAAAATGGTAGACTATATCTTTAATAGGACGTAAGACAGGACCCTGACCAATTTATAATATCTATAATAAATATAATCTATAAAATCACATATGTGACTACTGTCTGATGTGGTGATGCTCCCTCTGCCTCTACTTTCTTTGTACCTTATATCTTAAGTAAATGATCTTACATGATGCCATCAAACTCCCTTGTTTTGACTCATTACGTAGTCTGATGCTATCATATCACATGTTTGGGAGTCTGTGATTCTACTACACAGTGTGTGAGCACAGTGAGGGCATAGGATGCCATTGCTGAAACAGATGTAGCACAGAGCAAGCGGACCAAAGGTGGGATGTAACCATCTCAACTTCCATGGAGCCTCAGTGACAGGAAATCTTAAGGCTGCTTTCCTTTACCTCCCCTTGGCATGATGGGAGTGTTTGTTCCCGTGTCCTTGGCACATGTTTAACCACGTAGAGTGTACAGATGTGTAGAAATGTGATATGGAAAAGAAAAATCATACACTCACAAGTCAAAGACCAGATAGTGGAATCCTTCCTCTGATATGCTGTCATGGAGCCGCACTGTGAAGAAGGAGAGAGAGAGTCAGTCAGTACTGTGAAATACTACTCCTCAAGCAACTTGCCAGTTATGAACCGTGAACACAGTGAACTGTGTGGTCAAGAGTTTTAGACATCACTGGTGATTTAAACTTTTCCATTGCTGCTTCAGACGTATCTGAAGCAAAGCAAATTACAGTGAATAACCAAATACATCACTGATGTAAAGTCGTGAAACCATGGATTTCAAAATCAACCATAATACCTTAATGGTGACAGTCATAAACAGTGATATCACTAAACACAGGGGAAAAATGTACAACATGTACTCTGAACATTAAATGCATTTCAGCACTTAAAATATGCTTGCTGGTTTTTGTTTTCTGAAAGTGAGATAAACCAGTTCTCTACTGAACAGACATGAGTTTTTTTTCTTAGCATGCTGACTGGAAATAGAAGTAAACAAGTATAGAAGAAGGACAGGAGTAAACAAGTATAGAAGAAGACAGGCTCAGACCAAAGTAAAATGAACACTACAAAAAGCTAACACCAACATTTGGAATTTATAATTTGCAATTAAGGATCATTTTACAATTTTAACATACGAGTAGCATGCTACATTGAGTACAAGGAATCAATATCAGTCACATGTTGCACAAATAGCATCATCAGATTAAAGATATGTACAAATTTGAAACACTAAAGCCTAATTTCATAGCGAGTGAGTGTAAGTGGGTTATGCCACTAACAAGACCTGAACCCCAGTCATTACAGGTTCTTGGTCCTGGTCAAAAGCAGGTGGTTCAATCATTGAGCTATAGGGCAACACATAAACAGCAGGTTTTGGCAAAATAATTAATAAAGCCATATACCCAAAGTGCCGCGACTCATGTCTTTACAATTCAGTAGTTTCTGCACTCTGTGTTTGGACCTCTGAGGGATAGATTTTGTACATGCTTGTATAATCAAGACAATTCCATCTCACATCTTCAGCTACAACTTCAACCTTTGGAAAAAGTGCAAAAGTTTTTACAAAAACCAGGAAAGGGGGTCACGTTTTTTAGTGAACTTTGAGATGATGGTGTAAAAGGTGTTTATGAGTAGCAACTGCATTAGTGTCTGAAGTGCATGTGTGTGGATTCCTGCCATGCTGGCCCTTTTACACAGATGTGGATTCAGCAACCTCCACTGGCAGCATAATGGTTGAAAAGCTCTGTCCCCACCCTGCCACACTGTCTCTTTCACTTTGTTGAACAAGATGATGGAGGCAGCACAGAGGTAATAAACCAGTATTAATGTAATTGAGCCAATTACCTAAATCACTTCATGGACACGAGATGACATGGTGTGAAAGTCTAATGTGATGGCTGTGACCAGGACGAGAGTACTTTAGCAGGACTGCCTGTTCCAATCTACAGAAAAGCTTCCTCCAGCATTTGTACACCATTCTAACATTCACTCTTCGTGTGAAGTTTGCATGTTTCTCCCCATGACCTTGTCCTCCCATGGTCCAAAGACATACAGGTCAGCGTAATTGGTGTTTCTCAGAAAACATTTGAGCGTGAGTCATTGTCTGTCTCTATGCGTACTTCTTAAAATAAACTGATTTGAGAATTTCCTTTAAAATTACAAAACAAGTGTGTACAGTGACTCTCTATGTGTGAGCAAAAGATGAATCTCTATATGTGGTGGAAGATCACATGGCCATTGTGTAAAGACACATCTGGATTGAGGTAGATGTACTCTGGCAGATAAAGTATGTTGTCAGGCACCTGGGAAGACTGTGAATGCAGCATACAGCATAAATATTTCATTGATATTCTATATACCTCTAAAACCATCTCAAGGGCTCTTCTTTGTACGTTTTTAGAACACATGGATATATATTAAACATAACCAAGATAGAAATATACATTTTTAAGTATTACTTACCAATGTTGGGATGCTTGAGTAGACGGCAGATCCTGGCCTCTCGCTCCAACTTCTGGTGATCTGTGGAGACAAAAAGACAATAAATATGTCAAATCTCTCTGCTGAGTCCACCTGA
>JAOWBC010000935.1:208096-220229 GCA_028566105.1 Hypoplectrus providencianus | reverse complement strand
TAATTAAATGGCTGAATTTAATTGTATGTTCATAATAAAACATTAAAATAATAAAACTGCACCACACTGCTGGCCTGTCTCTCACTCAAATAATTCCCAAAATTAAAAAAAGAATTGCTTTAACCTGGATTTTGTTAATACAAATAAAATAAATAGATAGCAGCACATCAAAAAAAAAAAAGAGGTGCACTTGTATGCTCCAACAAACTATTAAAACAAATCTCAGAGAAGACGTATTATTGGTCATATTATTGCTGCTTACTGTGTGTGTGCATATCAAGGGACTCAATACTTATTATCCATCTAAAGCTGTGTAATTATTGGTGCATTATACATTCTATGTATAGGTGTATGTCTTAAATTTTAATCACTCCCCATCCTGTTGTGAGCAGCTTCATCCTGCTTGCCCAACACCTGCAGTCTGCACACTGCATAAGAGAGGGTGAGAAGAGCTGGTCACTGTGATTATTCTGAACAGTCCACATGGGAATTAATTCAATTATGGCATGATTATTACATGACAACTCTGCACATCACGTCCGGTGCAAATTATCTGTGTCGTCGTGTTGCATTTTCTGCTCCACACAGCAAAAACTAACAAGGCAGAGACAACAACAAAAGAGGAAGAAAATGCGAACGTAGCTGATATGTGTATGGAGGATCAAAGGAGACAGAGTGAAATATATGATATGTTTAAATAAATACATATATAAATAAACATAATTAATTCATTAAATTACTATTTCATTTATTTAATTCATTTTGTCAAACTCAACCATCAAAGTCCGTGGGCGGATCCTAACACCTGATTGGTTACCAGGCACATCAACTCAAGACAGATCGACTCAAGATAACGGTTGAAGCAGAGCAAGTGAACATATCCTGAAACACTGGTTGGCGCTAACTTTACTCAGTTTACTATTTTATTAGTTTGTCATCTTTTCTGCCCACTCAGCAGTAAGACAATACAGAACATATCAACTTGACAATGAAAACACAATGTTTAGAGAGATAAATAATGGTAAAAGGACTTCATGGTCAGAAAAATAAGAGTTAACAACACTGTTTTAAACTGGTAGTGTGAACTTTTTTCTCTTTTTTCTTTAAGCCAGGCATTGCCATGTTCCATCCACTAGATGGCAGCACTTAGTGAAGGCAAAGTGGTCACTCATGCAATATAAATTTGAATGATAAATTCCAGATGGTTTTCGGGATCGCCAATCACCACCAAAATCCAATCACCAATTCTTTGTCCCAATAAACACATTGTCTGAAAATTTCATCCACATATGTGCAGTACTTTTTGAGTTATTTTGTACTCTCAAACAAACAAATAAATAAACAGACAGACTGACTGACAAATGCTCCACCTCCTTGGCAGAGGTAATAAAAACCAAAAACATTTCTTGGTATGGTTTAACAGAAAGACCCATGCTGCAGGTCCTCCTGCTACTTTCAACAGTCCAAAGTCATGCAGCTTAGGTTGAATATTTTAATCTAAATCTATGCCAAAGGTGTGACGGATAGTGTGAATCTATGTGTCAGACCTGTGATGGTCTGAAAAGCAGAGCCAGCTGGGGTTGGCTCCAGCCCCCTATAATCTAAACTGGGATAAACAGTTGAGGATAATGGCTGAACCCATTTTTCTATCTATAGTCCTGGTTTGTATTGTGTTTGGGATATGATGATTATATCAGGGTTGTTTAAACCTCGCTTTTACATGGAACATGAGAAATCTTGTTGTTCACATCTCTGAATATATGATAACAGATCTGCAGATTACTGAAACCAGGATACTAAATACAGCCCTGAAAATATATCCCAAAAAGCTCACAGACTGATCTTTAAACAGTGTTGTCTTTATTCTTGAGGGTCTATAAAATACAAAACAACATCATCAGCTTACATAATTTGCTTTGTTTGCATGTGCGCGTGTGTGCGTGTGTGTGTGTGTGTGTGTGTGTCTCCTTGAGAGACACAGAGGGAGATTTCCTGCTGGGTGCCTTCCTCCTTTGATAGCTCTGTCATCTGGTTGCCTGCCAACCACAAGAAGATGATGATAATAATGATGATGGTGATGATGTGAGGGGGAGGGAGAGGGAGAGAGAGAGAGATGCGTGACAGGAGATGAGGCGAGAAAACGACAAATAAAGAACAAGAGTGGCTGACGGGATGGTCCACCTGCATCCATTAGTTGCTTTGTGTGTATGTGTGTGTATACGTGCATCCTTTGAGTGAGTTTTTATGTGTGCATGAATCTATGAATGTAATGCCAATATAAATATATGTACATGTATAAATATGATAAAATGTGTGTCTATGTGTGAAAAGTTTCAGTTCAATTACATTTTTATTTTATTTGTATAGCGCCAGTTCACAACAAAAGTCATCTCAAGGCACTAAGAGAAAAGTGTGTCTCTATTTGTGTGTGTTGGAGATGCAACTAATAATTGTCTTTTATACTATCAATAATTATAACCATTATTTTTCTTGATCTATTTTTTTTTTTTTTTTTAATCAATTTATACCAATGTGATACTAATAACCACCTTAATTACCACCTTAAGTCCAAGTCTTTTTAGTCTGTTGATAACCCAAAGAAATTCAGTTTAATATAATATAAACCCTCCATATTTGAAAGGCTGGAAAGTTTTTTTTCTGTCAATAAACTTAAATGATCTGACTAATTGCTGCAGCTCTACTGTGTGCATATGGTTTTACGTGTTCGCTGCCAGGTCAGCAAAGATTTGGGTTTAGCTGTGTGTCTTCTGCAGAGACCCTATGTGGGTGTCTATGCGTGTGTGTGCACACATAATGTTGTGTTTGTAATTCAATACCAGTGTGTATCATGCCAGCACTAACCAACTCAGTTCATGCACAATGTTTCCCTTGGTAATCTGAGTGTATATGCTGCAGGCTGTATTTGTGCAAGGTGCATGTGTGTGTGTGTGTGTGTGTTAGAGAGAGAGAGAGTGCTACTGCAGAACCTGATACTACTTCCAGGAAGTTAATCTGCGTCATCTGAGGGACTCCCCTGCTCTCTGGCTGGATCTTTAGCTTTCCAATGGTCTGTTAAGGATTAAAGTGATTTCAGCAGTGCGACGAGAAACAAACCTTTTGCCTGTTTACATTAGATCAGAGTTTTGTTTTGAGTCCAGCTACAGTTATTCATAGTTACATTCATGGGAAAATATGTTGATTCAACATTCCTCCTGTCTTAGTGTCAGGTGAAAATGATTCCCTTTAAAGCTTTGCACTTCATAAAAAAAAGAATATCAAATTTTTGTTGTCTTACACATCCAGAGCACACCTGTCTTCAGTGGCCTTATAAGGACAGTGCTTCTCCCATAACTCTTTCATTTCAAACATAAATAACACCATGAACGGATCTCTAGCAGTTTGTGGATTAAAAAAAGGGCATTTATACACTTCCCATCCACTTTATTAGGTTAAGTGTGGCGTGTCTACTTCAAAGTTGGACATGTTTTGTGTTCAGAGATAATCTTCTGCATATTTTGGATGTAACAAGTGGTTATTTGAGTTACTTTTGTCAGTTGATAATGTACCTCTGGCACCAACAACGGTTTTTTTTTGTCTCTATGGGTATTTTCTGTTTTTCGTACCATTTTCTATAAACCCTACAGATGGTTGTTGGATGATCAGTTTGTGAAATGCTACAAACAACTATGGCACATTCACTTATATCATCTTGAATAACTACAGAATGTGCACTTAATGGCCCCATTTGGGATTGTTCCTATGTTGCCAGGGTCTTATTCACAGGTATGTTATGGGAACATAAAAACGGTGCTATACTGCTAGGGTCCTATGTTACTTGTTTTTATGTATGTTCTCCCCCAGTTTCCTATGTTCCAACTCTATATTGTATGTATTCTAGTTTAATAGCTGTTGAAGTATCTTGTAAACCTACAAATTAAGATTGTAAGTGAGTCAAGTCCAAAAGGATAAGGCTTTTAATGTTTTGGAAAGAGGTTTTGGAAAGTCTTGACAAAGCCATCCGCCGCTTAACTTCAAATGCCAAGGAAGTCTCTTACTGCACATTCAAGCAGAATCAAACCAATAAAAAGCAGATGCTCCATTAAAATTATTAAGTGTTTCATTAAGGACCATATGAAATTGCCAAAATGTAATTCAGACCTTATCGCAAACAGTTTTTCCGTTGACGTTAGGATTGAATTTTGTATCTTTTGCTTCCCCAGGACCCCAGGTTCAATGCTGAGGTGGATCTGATCACAGGTTACAAAACCCAGAGTATCCTTTGCCTTCCCATCAAGAACCACAGAAATGAGGTAAGACAATCTACACTAGAACTGTACTTTTATGCTTCATACAGTCCTGTGTTTAATTCCTTCCAGGAGGTGAATATAGCCTTCACTTATTGGCTCCATCCAGATCTTCAATCTCAATTTGTGGTAGATTCAGCAGATGTTTATTTGGCGGTGATGGAGATGGGTCAGTTGTCATTATGTATGTACAGTATGTAAGTAGTGGCGGGCGATAAAATCAAATGAAATCAATATATTTGTAGATTGATCTGTATGGTGTAGAGGCTCAGGCATTTTTATGTTATGGTTTACCAGGATATTCCACAATTCAGATATGATTTTCAATATGGTCAGAAAAGACCCTTGCACTTGATGGCCCCATTTGGGATTGTTGTTGGGATTGAGGAAGGCAGACGATGGAGGAGTCGTGTCAGATCTGCAGACATTCTCCAACACAAATTTAAAATACAAAGTTATGGAGCCCCTCAAGTACATAAGAATGAAAAATAAAAATATTTTTTATCATGTACACCAGAAACTAACTGGTGGTCTTTTGAAAGTTCCATATGCCCACAAGAGTTTCAGGTGCTCACGAGAAAGTTTTGGATGGCACTGGAAAGTTTTATGTATTTACCAGAAACTTTCTCATTCTCATGCTTAACTTCCTGGTGCTAACGTGAGACAAATATTTTTTTCTTCCAGTGTCCCTCTATCTATATAAAGGGACACATTCTCATTTAAAAAAAAAAAACTCATTCAGTTGTGTTATCTCTATTGTATCCGTCACAGGTCGTTGGGGTGGCTCAGGCTATCAATAAAAAATCTGGTGAAGACGGTGCCTTCAGTGAACAGGATGAAAAGGTCAGTGAAGTTCACTGGTTCAAAATGAAAACGTAAACGAATAAAAAGTATGTTGATGACAAACTATTTTGCTTGTAACTAAGGTTTTGGGCATAATCTAGTCTGCCATGACCTGTGTAAAATGTTTCTCCCAGAAACACCAAATATAAAAGTGTCATTTTCCTCATAACAGCTTTATCTACCTGTAAGTGTCCTTCCTATGTCTATGTTTTTTTTACTGTCTCCTTCTTGTCCTTCCTCATTGATATAGCTTTTTCACCATGCAATAGTCCAGTCTTGTTTCCTCTAATTCCTTACTTACCCTTTTTTATTGTTCTGTTTCTCTCCACCAGGACTTCTCAGCCTATCTGGCCTTTTCAGGCATCGTCCTGCACAACGCTCAGCTCTATGAGACGTCACAGCTGGAAAACAGACGCAATCAGGTGTGTGTGAATGTGCGTCTGTGTGTGCATGCGTAGACACAGCGCTGAACATTGTGTATTCTTGGGTGCAGGTGCTGTTGGACCTGGCCAGTCTGATCTTTGAGGAGCAGCAGTGTCTTGAGGTTTTACTGAGGAAGATCGCAGGAACCATCCTGTCCTTTATGCAGGCCCAGGCTTGTACCGTCTTCATTGCTGACGACGACTCTATGGTCAGCACACACACACACACATGCAAAATACTCGTGACATGCTCAAACTTAGGGTTGCCAACTCAGTGAAAAATAAACAAGAGACGCCTCACTGGCAGGGCCGGCCGACCCGATCGCCTTCACCCTTCCTGCTGTGGTTAAATTATTTAGCGCCTTTTTTTTTGTAAATGAAACGATTTACTCGAAGTGAACTATTGAACTTAATTGAATTAAATGAATATTTCTGAGTGACATGAACACATGGAAAACAAATTATTATCCAGTAATTCAATTTATTACAAAATCATAAAATTAACTGAATAAATAAATAAACGTTTTTCTTAAACAGAAACCTGTCCTGTTTAACTTAAAACTGTATAAATTAATATAAAACAATAAATAGAAAGCTTGTTGTCTTCCGCTATCTTCAGCACAGCAACAGAACCTCGACCAATGGGACGAGCGTATAGCAACAGCACCTCGACCAATAGGATGAGAGTAGTCTGTGTCATCATGCTTGTGTGTGAATATGCTGTCAGCTCATTGGTCACAGAGCAGGACAGGGCCTGGGAACAAGTATACGGTAAATTTTCATATAAAGTGCCCTGTTATTCATTTTTGGATGCAATTTTCTGACTGTTTTTTGACTCTGTCAGTAATATGGGACACAGTGCGTCCCTTGTCAGCTCAATACAGGGTGGTGCTTTTTTTTTCAGGGGACAGTTGGCAACTCTGCTCACACCCGTATGTTGGTTGAATGCAGTACACAACAACATTTAGTGATATAAAGCTCATATCTGTAGCTTTTCATGGGACTGTTTTTAACTTTGGCCTTGTTGCTCTGAAATTATCTTTGAAGTGGTTTTGTGACATATATGCTTTTGAGTAATTGATGGTTTTTCCCTGTTGCTGCAGCTGAAACTGTCAGCAACAGAAATAAATGTTTTACTGAAATGAAAAGCAGCTTTCAGGAGCATAATGACTTCTTTCAGTCAGATCCTGTGACAATTTTGACAGAGTAGAAATGCTGTAGTTTCTCTTCTGCAAATCAGTTTTATAGCACAGTTTTTATGTACATAGCCGACCCAATAGTGGCTGACCATCTTTGAATGTAAATACAGTCTTTTTCACAGGACTAAATCACACACACCAAACCCGGTCAGAGTCTTCTGTGAACATTAACTTTTGTTTTGGCTTGTCCTCCTCAGGGGACATCCAGTGCCTCAAATCCCACACAGAAACACCTCATGCTGACACACAGAAAACAAGCCCACAGGAAAGGAAGCAAATTAACTGTCACACGCCAAGGGGGATTTATTGATTACAGTTTTCACACATCAGGATAGGTGAAAGGCATCTAAAAATAACCTGTATACATGGAATACCTACAATCTACACGAGAACCTGACGTATATGGGAATTTTGAGACAAATACCAAAACCCATCAATGTATTGGGTAATATAGGGCAATTTTTAGCTGTCATGCACTGATGTGAATTAGCAAAGCTCCTTCCTCGGCTGTTTTCTTTTATACATTATTTCTATTCAATTCAATTAAATTCAATTTTATTTGTATAGCGCCAGTTCACAACAAAAGTCATCTCAAGTCTCTAGGGACCAAGGTACCATAGAAAGTTTGTGTGAGTCTGTCTTGAGTGGGTCAGTCCTTGAAGATAACTAAACTGACCTGTTTGGTATTGAGGGGCAAGGATTTAGCAGATTGTTTGGACCTTCAGGCAGTGTTGAGGCGAACATAGCAGGTGTTTCTAGAGATAATAACAGCTCCTTTTGTGCAGCGTAACTCTTCCTGGGCAGAGAACAACTATGATTGATAGCCAAGCAGTTCTTCAAATGCGGACATAGCTGTGGCCGAGCTGACTCAGTAGTTGTGGGCATATTCAATCCATGTAAGGTGTGAGCTCCAAGCAGAGGGGTCCTACACATCTTTATGGGCATGTTCTAATTGTCCAGTGGTCTCTGGATGATAACCAGAAGTTAATTATATAGTCGTGTCCAAGGTTGGTGGAAGACTTGCCATACCTGTGATGTAAACTGTGGGCCTTGGGCTGAAACAATATCCTGTGGAATGCTGGGAGAGCGGACAACATGACTGGTTAGATTTACTGTTTCTCCTGATAAGGGAAGCTCGGGAATGGCAACAAAATATGCTAGTCTGGAGAACGGATTGACTATGGTAGGGATTGGTTTGTTGCCCTTAGATAAGGGAAGACCAGTTACAACAACAATAGAAAAATGAGACTAAGAGCTGCAAGAACCAGAAAGTAGCTTGAGTAAGAGTGAAGAGTTGTAGGATATACTTGGAAATGACTTTGAATCAATGGTTTGTCATTGTGTGAAGTATACTGATGCTAAAGAATGTCAGCGTCATTGCACATTATGGTCCATCCAGCTGCTAATATGTGGGTCCTGGGTGGGCTAAATATATAGTTGATAAATTTTAAACAATCATGATTAACATATATTTGTTTAACTTATCAATATCTTCTTAAGTAAAGATCCAACCATGCAGTAGATTTTTGTTTTCTTTTAGCAATATTTTCCAATAAGCATTTCAACTCCTCACCACCAATCCCAACAACAAGATTCAAGCTTTATATTGTAATCAGATTGGCGAAATGCTGACTGTTCTAAATGTCATGTTTTTCAAAATATTGGTTTGACAAAGTATCAACTACATAGCCACTTCACCATTCAATATTTATGTTAAAGTCTGGGTTACCGGGATGGGGGAATGCAGTGTCATTGAAGTGGTTTGTATTAGCTTACATAACATTGATGTTTAACTTCCCCTGGTTTTATTGTAACTAGGTTGGACCAACTGAGACCACGATTGTTGTTTTGAACATAACTGGAGAGCATTTCTTAGAAATGTTGCATACAAATGCTGCTTGGTTTCTGGCCCACTGGAAAAAATGACCCAAGGGGTCCTCCGCAGACTCATCCAGCCCTATTGTTGATAGTGTCCTCTCTGGGTTGTTCAGATTAACAGGATGTGGCTGGAAGTGTTTTAAAATATCAAATTCACTGCTGTGGGCAACATTAACAAAATTGCATTCACCTCCTATGTATTAAGGACAATGGTTAGACCACTAGAGACAGAGCAGAGTGCATTTTTAGGAACTTGGACACTTTATTTAACATTATAAAATAGGATGTTTTACTTTTGTAGTCTTTGTACTGAGCTCCATACACTCTGTTACAACCCACTGTATTATATAGTGTGCATGTGTGTGTGTTTGTCCCTCTCATGAACTTAGAGTGCCAGACCAACTGTCTCCCTTCTTTTATATCCCTCCCTCTTCTCTCCCTTCTCTCTCGTTCCTTACTAAACATTTACACTGAGATTAGGGACTTTTACTGGCCTTATCTGCCAGACGGCCGTCTGTATACAGGTGTCAACGTGCAATGTCTGTAGTTTCTCAAGCAGGACCCACAGGTCTCTGAGTTTTCATGAAACCTTTCCTCTAGGAAAGGAGGTTTCCTGTAGGAAGTCTAATAAATGACAGTGCCGCTCTTGAACACTCCACTGTACCAACAGTAACAGGAGTTTTTGACATGTTGGCCTGCGTAGGCTCACCTCATTTTTACTGCAGTGTGTGGCATGTGTTTAGAAAAAGTGATCCCTGTGTGTGTGTGTGTGTGTGTGTGTGTGTGTGTGTAGCACATTTGCATACTTGTTTGCCACATTTTTGCTTGCCAATCTGCACACAGTGTGTGTTTGTTTGCATGACTTTGCATGTGTGCATAATGCACTATCTCTGCATGTACTGGAATGTGTATGGTGTGCAAGCATAAATGTTTGTTTGAATTATGTGGGACAGAGTTTGATATCTTGCAAGCTACTGGGAGTGTTTAAACCCTCCCAAATGGGAACTAGGAGCTACAAACTGCTGATGTACATGACGCATAAAAGCATTGCAGCTATAAGTTTAAATAGATTGAAAGAGCAGTGTCTTTATTGTTTAGGCAATTAGAAACTATACCACGAGTTTATGTAGATGCTCTGGTATACTGGTAAACAATAATAACTGCCAAAGCATAATACACTGATCAGCTGCTGAACTCATATAACACCATTTGTAACATTGTTACGCTGACATCAATCCAGGCTTGTGATGTAACATGTCATTGTATTAAATAACGTGTTGCTTAATTTAGAGGAACGGGCTTCCATTGTTTTGCAGTCCCACACAAAGTGTCTTCAAAATAAAGTGAATGCAAGAGCTTGTTTGTTTCGAGTAAAAGGAATGTTGTGCAATTTGATCTACATTAAGCCATCAAAATAGTTTAGGAAATGATGAAAAACAAGTTATTTTCGAGTCTCTTTATTGAGGAATACAAAAACACTTATCTAAATTAGCAGTTTATGACAAAATATACGACTAACCTCTGGTAACATTATGACCAAGTCCAAGGTTGTGACTATTGCACATGCAATGCAAAGTCGATGCTGAAACGATATGTCGAACAGCAGTCGCTTTAGGTTTTTTGAACATACCAGATCAAATGCTTAAGTGTGTATACATGTTCAGTAATCCCTATAGAACAAAGTAAAAGTACTATTTTCTATTTTGTCTTTATTTCCTTAAGCTATCCAGTCCATCCTACTCCCTTGTCTCATATCTGAATATATATATTTGTTTGTTGTTAAATTGAGTTAATCCTCTAGATTATTTTGCAGTGATCTAATATGCCATGCTACTTCCGCCTTTGCTGCTAAGAGAGGACGTTGTTTGGTCAAAAAACTGTAAGAGGTCCCTTGCTAGAAAAGCATTTACACAAGTAATGCTGTCAGTATTCGGTGAGGAATACTTTTTAGATTTTTTCCCCTTTTGTTTTTCTTTCCAACGCTCTGCTCCACTATTGTACATATAAATACCTCAGAGTGTTGTGTAGTGTTATAGAGTCCATGATATAGCACCAGCTGCTTGCAAGGACCTCATGTATCTGTTACTGATACTAAACGCTGTACATGACAACCCAAATGGACATGAACAAAGAAGCCTTGAAACCCTTACTGATGTTCCCCAAGAATAAAAGAAGACAAGCCTTGATTTATTTCCCGATTCCTACATGCAGGAAAAAAAAATCCATTATCCTGTGTCATCCTTTTATAAACGTTCCTGCTTTCCAGGACCCCCAATAAATGTCATAACATTGCCAGGTCCTTTTTCTGTTTAAAACAGCTTTATTACCCTCAACTAGATCGTTTAGGGTGAACAAATGCCATAGAGGGAAGGTGTGTGTATGTGTGTGCAAGGGTAGGGCATTTTTTTCCAAAACGAAGAAACCTTGTCCATCGTTAACATCCTGTCCCCACCTCTTAAAACATGGAAAAGGATCCTTTGCGAGGGTTTGGGAGTGCAGGTTGAGAGAAACACATCCCTATAAGGTGGGGAACGGCGAAAGGAGCACTGGAATGTCGAAATAAACTCTCCGTCTGGCAGGGCTTGATGGGTAATATATCAATGTCCCTTTATTTTTCAAATCCTTGGAGATGTTTTTTAGTGTGTGTGTGTAGTACTATTGCTTGGCCGATGGCATTTGGTTATTGAATTCTGCTGTAATGGCTTAATTAGAGGGAAGGAGGAAATTGATATTGCCAGAAAACACATGGGTTGATTTGCAGCAAAGCATGTAAGACCTTTTTTTAATTAAGAATCTAGACTTAACCAAACCCTAGCACTAATGACATTATTCTGAGCACATTGCCCCACAGCAAGTCCAGGCCACAGCACTCAGTGTGTATTACTTCAGACTTTATTATTCAAACTATATTTTATTCTTTTTGCAGAACTCCTTCTCCAGCGTCTTTCACATGGAATATGAGGAGCTGGGCGAAGTCCTAGACACCCCCAAGAGGTAAGGTGATCACTGTCAACTGAAACCCATTATTTCATTGAAGGTCCTACAGATTTGCCTTGGGGCACTGGTTAGAGCTAATATGTCTTTCATTAGCATCATATGTATGCTCACAGAAAGAGAATAAAAAAACAAAAAACAAAGAAGAGGAATATAAGGCAGCAAGTTTGAAAAGCTGATTTATAGTCCCATGGGATCTTCTGGAGGTAAACTGCCTTCTTCACCTGCCACGAGGCAGACATTGGATTGCTTTTGGCCCCAAGCACTTGTTCTCATTAGCTGGGTTTTTTTGGCTAAAATAGTCTGTCTTCGGGGTTCATTTGACAGCTCCTCAATCACAACCTGTTTATCATGATTAACTGGGCCCTTTAATTGTCTTGGAGGCGGACTGAGACCTTTCCAAGAGGGTAAAACAATCGTTCAGTAACACGCGCAGACATAGTGGGTTTGAGGTCAACATGCACTCTTATTGCATGTGACAGCTATATTAGTT
>JAOWBC010000935.1:65716-76013 GCA_028566105.1 Hypoplectrus providencianus | reverse complement strand
CATTGCGATGCATTGCGAATTTTCACTGAACACTGTTAGAAAAAAAAAAGCCATTACCAGTGGCTGACTGGCTGTGTATGATCTGGATAGTGTGTTCAATTGATACATAACTAAAAACAACTCAATTCATACATAGCTGTATTTATTGAAACGACTTTTGGAGGTATTGCCATGAAAACAAATATTACTAGACACAAGTTATTTTTTTTGGCCTTTTTGATAGAGACAGTGAAAGGGGGTGACAGAGGGGGAGACATGCGGAGGACTCAGGAGGACTGAGCCTCTGTGGTACGCGCTCTACCAGTTGAGCTACTCGGACGCCCCACCTTCTTTGTTTTTAAAGCCAAAATGCGTCCAAACATCTGACTTGAAATGTGACGGCAAATTTTCTCTGTCTCCTCCATGTTTTGTATATGAATGACTCGTCGCAGTATCCCGCGACCGGAAATGCTTGTGACACAAGGCAACGGACGTCAACACATCCGCAGCGACATCTACTGGACTGGAAGTTGTATTACACTTGTTTTTGGCTGATGTTCGCCAACCATTCATGCCATTTTATTTTTTTATTTTTTTTAATTAATAATCGATACTTGGCGTCAAGAATTGATGCAGTAGATCGCGAAAATTAGAATCGCAATGCATCGTCATGACGATTATTTTGCACACCCCTAGTGTATACACCTCTGAGTTGGATCTGCCACAGATTTGAATTTTGTTGTTTTTTTCATTAACCCTTGCTACAACTTTCAACTAAGTTTCATATTAACTGGGCTTGAAGTTTTTCTGTAGTCCTGCTGACAAACTAACCTGATGCTGCCAAGTGGTTTGTTACACAGAATAATCTGAGAAACTATTACTGCAAACTGTTTGGAAAAAAACCTGGCAGGTCATTGGATGAACCATCTGTCTATCAACGTCACACACCGTCTGTGTTAAACCACTCAGCTGAAGAGGAAAAGCCCTTAGTGCTATTTTCAGTTCTTCATTGAAAGAAGAAATATGATCAAATTCTGATAGAACAGATGCTGTTACAGCACTGATGCTAACCTCTTCAGTAGCATTTTAACAGTCACCTCTCTGTGTCCTCATAGATATGTAGTTGCCAGTGGCTCCTCACAGGATACTGATTTGCTGAACCGTTGGTTGTAAACAAGCACAAAACTTGACTCTTGACAAGATGGATTAATATAACTGATCCCAGAATTCTTGAATGATCTTGTCATATTTCAAGAATCCAGACACAAACACACCTAATTGAAAAAACATAACCACCTTATCACAAGGTCACTAGGGTTAGTAAGGACTCTGGTACAGAATTTTTATGATGCGGTAAAAAAAGCCATGCACCCCACTATTTTGTGGTTGACTGCAACCTCATCAACCCTGTTGTGCCAAGGTTTGGTCTTCTTAGTATCAGATTGTGTGGGATGTTAATGTGGCTTACAGCCTTGGTTTTTACAGTGACCTCTCACATATACCTCGCCACTTCCTGGAGCTGTGGACGATGTGCGCCCTAACCATGTTATGTACCCAAGCCAAGGACCTGTGGAAACCCTCCCGATCTGTCTTTTAGAAAAGAAACAAGGACTTTAACGTGCAAACCCTGTAGCACAATGAAATTGGCACGCCCCAGCTGAAATGGGATTCTACTTCATTGCAACTCAAGACCTGATGTCCTTGAACAGAGGATGGCAGACAGTCAAAGACGATAACATTACTATCATCAAATGCGATGATGATGTTATCAAGCGCTACTCTGCTGTACACGTCACATGACTTGCAGTAACTGTCACAACCAGTTGTTTCAAGTTCTTCCACAAGGAACAGACTTCTTGCACAGAGGCTATTCTGTAAAACAGGTTGTAGCATCATGATTAGCAGCTGTGATTGACTCACTATGATCTTTCTGAAGGAACTCGATACTGCACAGATTCCGGCTCCAAAGTATGTCACCAGTGCAAGATGGCAGCTGCCGTATCACTGATATTTTGGCTTCACTTTTGTACAGTAGGTTTGGATTAGGGTCAGGGTCTATTCTATATAAAGTCAGTGGTTCTACTCTGTTGACCTCTATACTCCTTTCTGCCTCTTAGCTGGTTTACTTGTCACTCCCTCCTTCACTCTGTCTCCAGTTGAATAATCAGATTATGTGAGGAATGTGTGAAAGCGGCTGTGTATCCAGTCTGAGAGCTACTATCCAAGCCTCAAACGTCTTCTGCGGCTGTAATAATGAATTATGCTTGCATTGGAAACCACTATAATGTCTCTAAGAGAATGTGTCATCATAATACTGAGATATTTTGATAAAAGGTTTGGGATGAATCTCCTCTATCATGTTCCAGCTACCTGCAGTATCACCTGTTGTTGGTTATAGATACCTGTGCAGTAAGCAGAGTAAAATATGATCAGATGTGGAATTTGGAGATGTTTTGAACAAGATATAAGAGTTTGTTGCATCATCACAGATGCCTGGCCAAAGAAGCAAGAACATCCAGTCCTTGACAAAAAGATTTATTGACACATTCTAATACCTGAGTCTTGAGTCCAATACAGAGGGCTTTTAATTTGACTACCAGGTCTATAAGAAACGAACAGTTTTATGACATATTGCAGGTGCACAATTCTTAATTAGAAGAGCATGAAGTCCTTTTGACTATGATGCAAGTTGTGAGTTGTTTTCCTTTCACCGCTCTGGAAGGAGGAACTGCAATAAGTGGACCAAGACTGTGAGGTTCAAAACCAGCTTCTACACAAAGCTACCTCACTGACTGTCTGATCAGAAAATGCATGTGCAATACCTTAAACAGAATACAAGACAGTGCTACATTCAGATATTGCACATTTTTTATTTGTTTTAAAATACTTTTTTTTATTGTTGTTCTGTGGTGTTCATTCGACAGTGCATTTTGATATGACAATATAGAAATCTTGAATGTTGAAGCAAGAGATTTTTTTCTGGTAATATTCATGGCCTTAAAATGCTTACCCTCCGCCTTTCCCCATGACGCTTGGGGACCACTTTATCACCCTGAAGGCGCTGGTGCAAGCTAGCTAGCTGACAGAGTGGATTATCCTCTACCTCCATTGGCTAGCTAGCTCTGGCTCCTACAGAGGGTTAGGGTTAGGATAATGTATCGGCTGGCTAGTTAGCTAGCTTCAGTAAAATTGAACAACTACATGTTTCAGCCAGAACACTCCTTACACATCAATATTGCTATCACCAGAAGGGTCAAACTTTTTCAGCTTTGTTCGGCTAATTTTTCTTTTCTTTCCTGTGTTGCATGGAGCTAGGTTGCTAATTAGCAAGTGGGTAAAATAAAGCTGACTCTACAAGCACCTTAAATGGGACTAAAGGTTGTTGGTCCCAATGATGTTGCTTGTAGATAAAAATAAAGAAGGTAAAAAAAGATTAAATATCCCAGAACCCAAAGATAATTAGTTAAATAACACATAAGACATAGAAAAGCACCAAGGTACCAATGGTACCAGGCAAAGTTGCTCAACAACTATACTTCCAATCCCTCCAGGTGCTCAGGAGGAGCCAGAATAAAATCATTATGACACAGGGTATGGCTCGAAAGGGAACACAAAGCTCTTTCAGCTCTTCCGTACTTCATAGAGTTCAGATAACTTAAAAAGGACGATAATGTACTCCACTTGCCCTCTTCTGCAGCTGCTTTTCAGCATGATGTCACCACCTTTGATACAATCAGATGTTGACAATAAGCTTGAGTTGTAAGGAGTTCAAATGAGATGCAGGTTATCTGAGAACCTTTGCATTGCTGTGCAGAGCGTGGCACATCTGAATCCGGGTTATGAATTCAATGTGATGCTATCTATATCACAACAAGTGTGTGAACATGAGCACCGTCAAATACTGCACACATACACATAAATCTTCTCATAATAGATGTGAAGGATGCAGGTCTTTTTATTTAATGTTTTCTAGAATAAAACATAATTCTCAAAATCAGTTCATCTGAAGCAATAACATTGTAGATACCAAATTAATTGGAAAGAAAGGACAATTGAACAACTGATTATGCCAAAGTT
This sequence comes from Hypoplectrus providencianus, assembly GCA_028566105.1. Classification (NCBI taxonomy): domain Eukaryota; kingdom Metazoa; phylum Chordata; class Actinopteri; order Perciformes; family Serranidae; genus Hypoplectrus; species Hypoplectrus providencianus. The sequence goes on along the minus strand of JAOWBC010000935.1, from coordinate 71,957 downwards.
GTTTGGGGGAAGAACCTGAGGTAAACAGCAAAAGTATAACATCCATAAAATGTCCTTCCTGCTGGACATACAAAATAAGATTCTCCTAAAATATCTTCTAATATAGTTAAAAAAAAATATTAACTTGGAAAGACTTGATAACATCTCCAAGGCTGAAGATTAAAAATTATCTCATATGAAGTTACTTTGTCTGAGCAAAGTTATGTTGGAGTGTTTGCCTCCATCTGGCTTTCTTTAAATTACATAATTTACAAAGACACAAGGTGTTAAAAGCTCTGTGGTGGTCTTATGGCAAAAAATATAAAGCATATCATGCAACATTTAGTACAGTGATACATATTAATGAATGCATTGTTGCAGCCTTGGTTTTATTTGTAAAGATTTGCAGCAGATTTGAAGTGTTTCAGTATTTATTTTTAATATTTGAATATTTGACACTCCTTTGCCAACAATTGTTTAATTTCAATAACTAGCAATTGAAATCAACAACATGTATTAGGGTTGTTGCAAAGCTTAACACACCAGTGCTGTATGTTATACAATGAACAGACATATACAAATAAATGATTAATAGTAATGAATTGTGTGACAATTTTTTGTCAACTATGGTGACAGCTTTTTATCCGCAACTGAACTTGAACTGAATTTCAGGCAATTTCTTCCACTTTCTTCTGTGGTTTATGATTTATTTTTGCCGTTGTGTATCATGTTACAAATTTGATTATTGTTTCTAGTGTTGATGGAATCTGTGAATATATATTATGTGTTTGTGCTGCAGCGATGGAGGAGCTGGTGTGTGAGCTTCGTTTGTTCCTGGACCTGTTGGACAGGGAGTATCTGAGTGCCGGGGTTCGAGAGAAAAAAATACACATCTCCAACATCCTCCACAGAGTCCTCTCAGATAAAGGTAAGATTACAAACCACCCTGCACCATACAACTTGAGAAACACTCTAAAAATACATGGTCAGATACCTGGCACAAGCTGTGTGCAAGTACTGTGTACACTCAAAATAATAACCTGCCAAATGACGTAATAAAATTATGGAAAGTATTTCCACCCGAGTAAAAAATATGTAACTTTTTGAGTGTCCTAAATGTTCATACATTGGGCCAACATGATGTATTGAGAGGTTGAGAGTTTGGACTAGTTGGATTGGTTGGTGAGGGTGTGTATGAGGGAAATATCTTCTGACCATCCTGAGCCAGACCAGTAGCCAACATGTCATTGCAGCTTTAAGTATACATGCTGCTTCCAGAAGCACTTCTTTTCCTCCCTTTTCTTGATGACAAGCTTAAGCTCGAAGATTTTAATAATCAGCTTCTTGATCGGTATGTTCTCTATCTTTAAAGAGGGCTCTTGTTTAAAAGTGTTTTGTGATTTCCTTCTTTTCTGAGCTCTCCTCTATTTCTGAGAATTCCATTCTGAATCGTCCCTCCGTCTACAGTTTAAAGCCCCTCGCCTTTAGAGTGGGTTCGTTCTTGAAAACTTTAACCTTTTGTCCCTGCCTTTGTTTCTGAATATTAGCCTTCTCCTTCTTCGTCTGAGAGTGACAATTTTTTGTGGAGAGTGTTTGTCCTGAAGCTGCCAGATGGTTTGTTACACACAGAATCACCTAAGTTTGATATTTTAAAGTTTAGAGGGGTAGAACCTCTTAAAAAATACCCATCAGGTGATTGGATGGGCCGTCTGTCTATCATCTCACACACTATCCATGCTCAAAAGCGCAAAAGCCTTTAGGGCTCTTCTCAGAGTAGCTGCTAGCTGCTTACTAGTAGCTGCTAGTAGCGTGTCACAGGACACACGTTTTTTTTAACTCAAATAAATTACTCAGACCCACACAAGATTTTTTCTGGGCTTGTGATCCTGCAACTCTTGTGTGTAATCTCTTAATATTGCTACAATCCAACTGCCAGGCTAGTTGCACGAGCTTAGTAAGCCTTTTTTCTCTTTTCTTGCTCAAAATGAGCATAACTTTGGAGCATTATGTCAACCCCTTCCACGTTATCATGGATCCCACTGCAGTTACAAATAAGTCATGCTCTGCTCTGCTATGCTAGAGCGACTGTGCCACCTTAGAATATGTTTTATTAACTGTTATTAAACTTAAATAACTTATGTTACTGTAACCCATTAAATGTTAATTTCATGAACTAGCCAACAGTTCAACAGCGTTTACTACTCGCATTGCAGGATCTTTTTTGGAACTGCAGTGCAATCCATAATAATCCATTATGTGATTGTACTTGACTTGTTGACATGGTGAAAACAGCCATTCCTGTTTTAATTTTCCAAGAAGCAAAGTTGAGTCCAAGTCCAAAATATGCAGCTGTGGCTCAGTTGGTAAAAAGGTCACCCACTGGTTGGAAGGTTGGTGGCTCGATCCCCGACCATGGCAGCCTACATGTCAAAGTATCGTTGAGCAAGAACCCCAAATTTTTCCTGATGCTGCGTTCATCAGTGTGTGAATGTGTTCCCAATGATGGCAGGTGGCACTGCTTAGGGTAGCCTCTGCCACCAGTATGAATGTGTGAGTGGATGGATAAATGAGCGCCGTCTGTAGTGTAAAAGCGCTTTGAGTGGTCACAAAGATGTGCAGTCTATTTGTGGTCACAAAGATGTGCAGTCCATTTACCAAATGTTTCTAATTGTAACCACTGAAATTTAATATACGTAATATGTAGATGTGTGAATGTAAATAAGAACTTTCCGACATTCTGATATATTTTTTTCTTTCTTCCCAGAGCCTTCATTCAAGTCAGAAATCCACAGTGGTCTGCCAGCTCCGCCACAGATGCCCCTCCCTGAGATCCCTCACCCCTGGCTGGTAAGGTTTCTATCCTGACCCCATGACCTATGACCTTAAAATGTAATGTGCAAAAGTTTAAGAGTTCTTGAAAAAATATAGTTCAACATAAACCACCACCGTCCTTCATGTTTAGTTACTATATAAACAACATTTTGAAACTACTGTTTTGGAGGATGTTGCTACTTGGATTGTATGTTTAATGAGCAAGCAACAATGCATTTTTGGCCGTGTTTACACTTTGTTTGTGTCTCGGGCGCTTTAAGTACAAGTGTAAACAGTACACAGCAGTGCCTTGTGATTGGATCACTCAGACCACTTGTCAGTGGGGTCTAGGACCCATTTGACCACATATATTTTGTAGTTTAAATGCTTATGCATTCTGATGTGTCCCCAACAAAGACGTAACAGGAAACTACTTTATTACTGCAGGCCATGTGGTGGTAGTTATGACGACAGAGCACCAACGGTCATAGAAATGGAGAGGACAATTGATGTGATTGCGGTGAAACAAGATGTCTAATCTAGATTTGGTCGACGATTCAGTCCAAGGACTTGATGACTCATTTTAACTGGGCTTATGAGGGCATTGCTAGCAAGATACCAACTAATAGCTTGAGTTGTTGTTGTTATATGATGTCATTAATGTGCGCTGGGCAGTTTCACACTGGTGTAAATGGTTGTGTTTCTCATCAGGTCCACTTGTAATCCAATGAGCTATAGCATATTTTAAACAAGTCTAAACAGGGTCAGAAGGGCATATGGAGTGGTGTTTGCATAAAGGTTGATCTCTCACTGCTGCGGTAATCTCTTTTTTATTCTGTCTTTCGGACAGGTCATTTGAATCAGAAAAAATAACTTGCAGGACAGGATCAATGTTGAGTTGATTATTAGATTTAATCAACACTAGTGTCTGTCATACTTTCATGAATTGATTGAGGCGAAGTGTGGGCCTATTATCAAGTGATATTAAAAGGGGTAGGGAATGAATGAAGATTGCTAAATATTCTTTGTGCAGTGTTCGTGGCATCTTTTTTTTGGCCATCGTCACACAAATGGTTTAATATGACATGGATACATTATTTCAGAGCTGTTATGAGCTGGTAGCCAACTGATTGGAATAAAGATAGTCTTATAGAGTCTATGGTTGGGTTGTCATAATAATACAAATTATTATGCATCTGCCATTATTAAAACTCACCTCTGGGCCTTTTGAGCCACATGACTGTCTGATTTCGTAATACACTGGGATGTGGAAGCTATGTGTGAGGGTGTTTTTACAGTCTCTTGTTAAGCAGTGGGAAGGCTAGTCATGGCTTCAATATGTTTTCCTGTCCCACACAGCGTCTTGCATCACCCTGACAGTCAGTGAGAACTGTAACATCTCTACTATGGCAGTTGAGGAATAACAGGATTGTGTGCGTGTGTGAGTGTGAGTGTGAGCGTGTGTGTTGTTAGTGTTGGAGCAGATGCCTCTGATGGAAAGCATGTGGCTGTGATGGCTCCCAAAGCCTTCTCACCATAACAATAAGCCACAACACCTTGTTCTACATCCTCTTTCTCTCTCCATCTCTCTCTCTCTCACACACACACACACACACACACATGAACACACACTGAGGCACAAGGCCTTACATTGCAGTTTGTAATTAGAAGCAGTCTACAGCCTCAGCCTCCTCCGGTGACCCCAGTGTGTGTCTGGAAATCAAAGCCGAGGTTTTCCGGGAAAACTAGACGAGAGAGGAGGAGTGATGTTCCTCTACTTTTTGTTCCCGACTTTTTAGCAATTTTTCCATCCAGTAATCAAAACATCTCTTGAAAAGGGAAAAATGAAATGCATCATAAGTTAGTTCACAGTCACACTTTACCAAACATCACAGACGAACAAAAACAGATGATTTTATAACTTTAAAAAGTTCTGCAACACTTGTGCATGGCTTAGCAAAAGGTCAGCAGTGATAGGTATTGAACCTTGATAGGTTTTGTGTCATCTGAGCAATGGAGTACATTCTTGTACTGCAAATGGGATCTGTAACAAAATCATTTTTAAGTAAAGATCCTTATCTCTTGCTATAAGATACCTTTTAACTGTATCTTATAGTCTTCTGTGGCCATGCCTGCAAACTAGGGCTGCACAATATTGCACAAAACTGGCATTACAGCATGTTATAACTTCTGCAATATACACTTAACTGTGCATAAAACAGAACAAGCTCAGAATGGTAATTTGTTTTTTTGTTTTTTTAATTTTGGACTGTTGGCTGGATGAAGCAAACTATTTTAGCACTTTGAATCATAATTCAAATAGTTTTCTACAAACAAAGCTTGTATTTGTAACAGTTTTCTCTACTATGGAAGTAACTGAGCAGTAGAGTGTAAGTTTTATATTCTCTCTGTCTGAAATTACTGTATATCACATTTCCACACTGACCTCTGGATAAGCTGTCAAGGAGAGCTAACTCCCCACTTTCCGTTCCTTAAGTTGTATAAATTTCAGCATGCTGGAATGGAGATGGGAAGGGCAAGGAAACAAAAGGAAAAGACAAAGAGGGTAGGTGGGGTACGGAGTTTAAAGAAAAACAAGATTAAGTTCAGATGAAACAGTGTCTAGTCAGGTTTTAGTGCAGTTAATTAGAAGAATGTAAAACTGTCGAAAGCATTAGCGACTGTAAGTTCAGCACAAAGCCGAGAGAGAGCTGGTGGAAGAAATGGAGAGTATGAAGGGGGACGAGGCTGCGTTGGCCGCAGTCTGTCTGTGACTCGTCAAGCCTCAGTGCCGAGCCAAACCAACACTCTCTGCAGCACTGAAAGCCTGCAGCTTTAAGAGCTTCTTCAATGCTCTGTCATTCCCGAATCCTGCCGAAGCCATTTTGATTACTCGCTGTTATATAAGGCATTATTCGTCTTGTGGATTTATAGGTGACAGTGTAATTGCCCTCATTGTAAATCATGTAAAGATAATATAGCATAGATAGAATGGAAATTTGGATTTGCATTTTTGTTCGTCTGTCTGTTTAACAGAGAAGAGCAAGTAATCAAATGATCATAACCTTCATGATGTGTGTGTTTTAAAAAGTGCGTCTTGTCACAGTTTGAGCGACTATAATTTGTTTTTAATGTCAATTCAATTTTCCAATTGCTGCTACATGATTTTAAGTGTGACACAACTGGCTTATGGTCAAATTTAAACAATTGGTTACTAATATAACAGTAATAATTAATTTTACTAAATTTTTAAACAGCAAAGTAATGAGCCACTGGCAGAAAGCTACTTTACAACAACAGGTTAAGTTTACAGATGCACTTGAATGCACCATGAAGTGAGTTTTTTTGTTAGATAAGGCAACAAAGTCAAGATCTTCCAAAGCCTTGTTTTTCAATGTCCGAGTCCATCGGTGGTTAGTGCAGCAACTACACTGTATGCTTTTTTCTTCTT
>JAOWBC010000935.1:28243-39281 GCA_028566105.1 Hypoplectrus providencianus | reverse complement strand
ATTTGTTATCCTGGGCTGTGGCTCAAAGTGTTGTGAGCAGGAACGACCTTGAGGCATGAAACTTCATAACTTAATTCCGGGGCGTTCCTTATCTTGACTCAGACAGGGTCTGCTGCTTGCAACTATATTAGTATATTTAAAGTAAAGAGGTTATATCCCATGCTTTGCTTAAAGTTCGGTAGTTGTCTCTTTCATTTTTACAGTTCTATAAATCCATTGTATGTTTACACTCCAATGTAGTATATTTGTGTTTTTTTTATAGACAACTTTACAAAAGCCACACAATTTTGCTCTAATGAAGCTCTGTCTTATGTCTCATAAGTACCAGAAGAACAGGTTTTGGTGCTTCAGTCTCTTTTGTTGAATGGTATCAGTATGAATAACGATGAATTGCTTTGACATGCAGACAGTCTGATTGTCTAAAGAAGCTGGGGCTTTCTTGGGCTGCTGAGCAAGGCAGTGCTGTGGTGCTCAGGCATTGTCTGTGTAGAGGCTTTGCAGATCCTCTGTTAGTGCTTTAGCAGTGGGTCACTGTTTTTATGGATTTCTTAGCTTTTTTACCAATTAAAAATTGATCCCCTCTACTGGTATGGATGATATCTATATGAGATAACAAATTTAAATTCTCCTAACTATAAGATATATATAGAAAGTTAGATTCAAAAAAATCTGTATTAAAATGTATGAACAAAAAATACCTTTTAAACATTTTCTGTGGGTCCTTAAAAAGTCCTTAACACGATTGTGACAGTGTCTTATAAATTGAACTACAAAGTTAACAATGCTGTAAGAAAGTGACATTAATCATGTCTTTCTGGTTGTACATTGACTGCTATAATCATCCCTTTTAAGTTTTTTTTTGGTCTGAAATTTACAATAACTCACCATGCCAGCTCAATTATATATGTGTTTTCACGATTAGTGCTTCTACTACACTACATTTTTGCTTGATACAAATGTAAACCAAGAAGTTATCTTGCATTTCAAAAAGAGACAGGTTGTTTCTTCCTTGTGGTCCTATTCCACTTTCTCTGTCAGGTTAAGTGTAGATCATGTAGTTAAGTAGAAATATAGACCTTTGTGATATAATGTCAGATATTTAGAGTATGCTGAGTAATGTTCTGACCTCTTTCCATCACAAGGGATCCAGGGCTTCTGTAAGGACCTGCTAGAGGTGGCTGACATCCTGGAGAAGGCCACAGAGAGTGTGCCAAAGGAGGAGGTGACAAGCCAGAACCCTCACCTGAAAAACCTGTACGATGGCCTCGTAATGACCGAAGTCCAGATTCAGAAGGTCTTCACAAAGCACGGCCTGATCAAACTCAACCCAGACGGCCAGAAGTTTGACCCCTATGAGCACGAGGCCCTCTTCCATGCCCCAGTGGAGGGCAAGGAGCCTGGCAGCGTCGCCATAGTAACCAAAGTGGGCTACAAGCTTCATGGTCGCACCCTCAGGCCTGCATTGGTGGGTGTGGCCAAAGCCCCCTAAAAGTGAATTTATAACTTTAAAAAAAGTTGGATTTGCTTTGTTGCCGAAGTGATGGATGGCCTCAGGAACACCAGACTGGTCAAGGGTCAAAGACACAGGAACCCAACTGAACTGAACTTTGTATCTGGACAACATCCACTAGTTTTTAACAGAAACATTCACAGGACAGTCTCTACAGTAGAATCTGGGCTCGTCATTGGTTTTGTTAGTAATTTCTGAGTCAGCAAGCAGAAGCTTGAAATCGCCCCACAAAACACTGAAGAACATGCAGGTGAAATAAGATGTTTGACCTATATCATAAAATCCATCCACAAATGAAGTAGTGCTGATTTTAAACTGCCGATTTCATTCCATATTTTTGTCTGAAGCCCTTATAATTTTGAACTTGACTCTTTAGTTGTATTATCTTGTTTGCGTTCCTTGTATAAAGAATGGAACAATACTTGTGAATGCTTAAACTGTTTCCTCTAGGAATGAATGTTGGGCCATGTTACAAATGTGACGCATACAGTTAAGTTTCCTTATGAAAAGTGACCCCTTCCTCCAAGTTTCATCCCAACCCGTGTGTTGCTCATTTACTCTAGCTCTCCCACACATCCAGAGATTGGGCCTGCTAGCATGCATAGATGAGCGTCGCAGTTGCATCTCTGAACAGTTCAGTCATTGCGCTCTGGTTTGCCTCTGGTCTGAGGCTTTGGTTGGGGAGAGCCAAACACTCAGCAACTGGAAAATCACGACTAAAATCATGTAGGGTGACCTTGGCATAAGCCAGCCTCAGTAATAAAATGTTCATGCCACCGTAAGTGATGTATGACAGTGATGTAACTGTTTTGTGCATAAACCATTATAATTATGTTCAACTGTCACAGCATCTCAATAAACTGATACACTTTGAAATTAAAGGAGGTTTGAGTTAGCGTATTTTCTTTTCACACGTTGAAAGTAAAAAAAAAAAAAAAAGCTAAAAATCAATGGTGCCAGTGTTAATATCAAGCATTCAGAGTGGATTGTGCTCTTTTTCATTCATAGTTAGTTATATACCTCATATAGAAATTCAACTACTTCTGCTTAATTTTATTGACAGACTTACTTTAAGTTTTCAACTGTCCAGAAAAGTAATTTTCCTTTACATAACTTCTACATACTTTAAGATAAAAGCAACTATCAAAATATTGCTCTTCATAGTCTATGCTTGTTTTAATTTTTGTTTACCTTATGTATTGCTGTTCAGCTTGCAACTAGTTTTACATTTTTTGCATCATCAGCTATGCTTTGTGATTTTAGCTTTCAGTCTTTAGGAAATGAAATTTTCTTATTTTTCTCCTTTTCATTTCCTTTTTTCATTCTGCTTGGGCCTTTGTGACCTGGTTGATTTATTATTAACATGTCAAAAGTTAAGCACTGTTCTGCTAATGGAACTGTATTTCTCACTTTTTTTTTTTTTTAAATCTTTCTTCTTTTTTAAACGCTCTCCCCTGACTTACTGCTGTGTAGCAGCTATAATTCTTTTGGGTTTTGCATTTCAGGGACATTTTGCAAAACTGAACTGAATTTTATTACAATTCATTTAATATTATTTCAAAGTTTCCATGTTAATATCCATTTTTTAATCTGGAGTGGTTATTTTATCTTTTGTTTATATGCAGCTCTGTCATTATAATGAGCAACAATAGCTGCAGGTTCAAGTTCTGCAAATCATTAAGAAGGAAACTATTCGGAATTCTACAGTTTCTGGACTTTTAATACATCTCAAAACATACTTTGTCATGTGCAATTACAAAATAACAGGACATCAAGTCAGTCATGACGGTATCAGACCAGTAACAAGACGAAGACAGCACAGAAGCATGCCATCACTGTGCCTTAAGTTTCAGAAAATGCCTCTTGGTAGTACAAAATCCGTTTTTCTTTTTATTACAAAAGCTATAAACATGTCTGTGACACAAAATACTGTACATTTCACAGGTCAGTGATTAAAGATTTCTTTTTCCAAATTATGTTACAATATTATCTACATTTGGGGACATAAAGTAAGTCAGCCACCTACTTACAAATGTAACCCCCCCCCCCCCAAAAAAAAAGAAAAAAAAAATCCAATTGCCGTATTTTCCTTCAAAACATTTACAATGAAACAAAACATTTTGGAACTATGTGGAACATTTTTTTGCACATGCAGAAAAATGAGAAAAAAAAAGCCCTTTAATGAAAAAGAGATTACGATCTGTAGGTAATCTAAATGGGAAAAAAAATACACTGATGCTCAAATAGGAAGAGCCATCAGTTCTGCAAATAAATGTGTGCGGCATACTTCAAATCCATAATTCTCTTCACTTAGACCCAGGACATACACTTTAAATGAATGGCACTTCCTCCCACATAATTTCCCAGTTACTGGCGCCACCATCTTGCACTGGTGATGTCATTTAGAACTCTGCACAGTTGTAACCTGATTAAACCATATGTACAATCACAACTGAAAAAAATTATGTTTTCACAACAATGAGCACTAAAATGCCACTAATCACCTTTGGGAAAAAATAACTTAAGGTGGATTTTTTGGCGTTTTTGTTTGTCACATATCCCATCCACTAACACGGAAGACTGGGTTCGTGGTCTACTGCCTATTCTGCAGCCAGCCACCAGGGGGTGATTGAGAATTTTTGGCCTCACCTTTGGGGAGCTGTCACGTCTTTCATCTTTGTATACAGGTTACGGCCTTCAGTTGAGCAACAAAACAGAAGCTGAATTTAACAAAAAGCACTTGAATGAGGTTTTAAGAAAACTGGCAATATTTCTTACTGTCAACAAATCCCACAAAATGAAAACCAGTTCTCTGTTTAATACTTTTCAATATGCTGGGGACTGTTATGAGCTAAGCAATGGTGCATTTGCTTGCTTTCAAGGTAGGACAAAATTTGTGGTGAAAATAACAGATTGTTTTTCTATTGTAAGGAAAGAACATGTCACCTAGTGTAACAGTGTGGATCCGTAATGTGTTTTAAATTAAGTGCTAAATAGCAGAGAGGAATAAGAAACATCATGCTTTAGATACATGTAAAATGTTTGATAGTAGAATCAATTCATTATTGTTTTTTGTCTATTCATTAGATTTGTGGACAAAGCTCTTGTCACCCTAAAAATGCAACTGTAGTGTTTGACTACAAGCGTACATACTTTGGCGCCCCACAATGAGGCCAGTCCTTTCAACGAGGACAAAAAGAAATGGCATTGCCTACTGCTACTGTACTAATGCTACTTATGGTCAGTCTTTCCCTGACCCAAAAAGAACGATTTGTACAACAGTTAGAGCTGCAGGAAATAGGCGAAAATATGAATGCAGTACCTATTCCAGCTTGGGTAAATTCCACACAACCACATGCTTTTCTTGTTTGGAATTCTTCTGTGAACAAACTCAATAACTATTAACAGGTTTTCTTATGTCAAATGATAGTTTCTTGAATTGTGTCTGCTCTTCTCTCACTGAGCTTAATTTTGGAATTATGTCACAATATACCCCCGACATGAATACAATCGATGTTTTAGATGGTAACTTCTCAACAAATTAACATAATGACGTTTATTGTTTTTGGTTTTACTTGGATTGTTGGTTATTTAACAAAATCTGTAGTTATAGGGAAAGAATAAACACTAAAATATATGGGTTTATAAATACCATGCATAAGCCAATTATCTTCTATTTTAACCATAAACACAAAAAGAATCAATATTTATTATAGGGATCTTTTTAAATTTGGTTATTTGGGAAATGTGACCAGAAACAGTGCTATCTGGTGGACAGACTGTGTAATGACAACAGTGTCTGTATAATATTCTTTGACATTTATTTTTTTACTTATATTTCTTGTTGCATCATGACTGACATATGCGCACTGATATATCAGTGATAAGCTAACGTCCCTGCTTATATCGGTGTAGTTCAATTTTAACTCATATCTGTCAGATCTGGAAAAAAATTATCTCTAGCAGAAGCAAGTGCTCAGTCCAGAGACAGCTGAGGAGTTTACTAAAGATGTATGCCCTAATATGTTAGAAAATTAGGACACAGTCTAGCTTTTACTGATGTAACAGGTTAAATAGTTGAACACATTAGTCAGAGTTTGAAAATTCTGAATTAACCTCTACAGCTACAATAGTGATCCGTTTCTATCCCCCATCACTGCAGTGATATCAAAGCTTCACCTGAAAATATAATATTCCTAAAAAAAAATTCACGGAAATGTAACGATTCATTTCCGCTTCTTTCAACATGAAATGACTTCTGCCCTGTCAATGTTTGGATTTTAAATCTCAAATGAAACTGTTGCAATAATACTAAAATATTTCTGCAACTATCTCTTTATTGTAGTAACAATATGGAGACCAAGCATTTTCACCCCATTCCCATTCTAATATTAAAAATAAAGGTGTATTTTTGCTCCTAGTTGAAAATATATTTTTCAGGTGGGTCATTCTTTTGCTTGCAATGTACATATTCACAAGGTCACTTAAAAAAGCCAGTAGTTTTGTTCTGCTAACGGAACTTACAGCCGATCAGCTGATGGTCATCCACCTGACCGAAGATGGATTGCTAAGAGGTGTCTCTGGATATCCAGCCGCTTTCTGTGAGGAAAGTGAGAATGCGCTTCTTGAGGACCTTGTCCAGGTAGCTGGGCAGCCGGCTCTTGGCCGGGATGCCTTGCCTTTTCTGCAGGTGGTCCTTGATGATAATGGTTTTGACAGTCAGGTAGCGTGCCGGGCTGAGGTTCAGAGAGTTACACAGCACCTTCTCCCTGTCCGACAGCAGCTCAAAGCCTGTCAGGTTCTCGATGGCGGCAAACTCTCCATCCTTGCCCTCTTCTTTGATCCCACCTCCAACCCCCAACCCTCCCACGATTCCTCCTCCCCCTCCAGCTCCAACCCCAAGTCCTATGCCAGAGCCAAGCCCGCCGCCCCCTCCGCTGCCCCGCTTGGAGGTGACCACACTTTTGTTCTCCTTGCGTTTCTCCCGTTTGTGGCGTGCCGCTTCATATTCTGCAGACTCTTCCAGGCGGGCGATGCCATTGCGGCGATAGCGCTGCAGCTCACGCACCTTGGCCCTCAGCATGCGTTCTTTATGCATGTTCTCAAAGAAATCTTCAAACTCCCGATGAGCCATGAACTGACAGAGCCCCCGCAGCCGGACTCGCTGCTCCTTCTCTTCCTTAGTAATCTTTCTTTTGGGCGTACTGGGAACAGGACCCGATCCCGCTGCTGTCGTGGAACCGGATCCAATCGTGCCACCGCTAGCTCCCGCCCCGCCAACACCCCCAGCAGTGCCCATGACTCCCAATACTCCTGGTTTCTCCTTCTCCTTGTCCTTCTTGTCTCTGCCCAGGAAAGCAGGCACCAGGTTGTAGTCTCTGGCGATGTTCTTGCGCCGCTGGCGTTCTCGGAGTTTGCGCACATACATGTCCACGTGGGCACGTTTCATTTCAATTTCCACATCCTCGTCGTCGTAGTTAACGGACAGCCCGCTGATGAGCTTCTCTGCCTCCTGGTCATATTCAATCTCATAGTCATCACGCAGCGGCATGTAGCCCAGCTGCTGCTGCTCGGCCAGGCTGATGTCCAGCGGAGGGAGCGGGGTGGTGAGGCTTGGCGACAGAGGCCCGCCGCTTGGGCAGGTGTGGTCCGTCACGCGGTTGGGAATGCTGTCAGGGATGCAGGCCTTACCCAAGTTTCCATGGATGTACATGGTGACATAGTGTTCCATGACTTCCTGAGGAGTTCGGGATGCTCCAACATGAGCTGCCATGTCCTCCTGAAAAACAACACAAATAAAATGTTACCAATTAGCACTTTGATGTAAAGGTATACTGTTATTTCCTGGATGACAAAGCAGAGCAGTGCTGAAACAAATCCTTGCTTAATTAGTCAGGCCAAAAATTTGCTAAAGTTCGGATTATCAATATTTACGTACTTTCTTGAACAAAAATGGCAAACATTCATTGATTCCAGCTTCTGAAAGGCGGGAATATTCTTCCTCTAAGACTTTAATATCTCTCCTAAATGCCTTTGACTTTTGGACTGCTGTGGACAGCTATCAGAGGATGTTTTCCCAGGCTCTGGGAAATTGCAATGAACATTTTCAATGTAACACTTACTTTTTACACACATTTTTTCCATGTAAGAGGACAGGAAAGAACAATGTAATAAAATACAAACAGCTTTTATATCTGAGACAATATTGAGTTGATAGACTTTTTAGCTAGCATATGCTAATACTTTAGCTGCTGACCATTACACTATCTCTGAAAAACATCAGCAACAAGAAAACTTTAGTCTGTACAATGCAGAAGTTCTATTAGCACTCGTTTTTACTTTTTATTTATGTCACATGAAAATAAGATATTATCTGGGGCATCTATGTGCTGCAAATGTTACTCATTGAGCAGCTAATTGTATGCCAGCCAAACAAGCTTTTATGGGTTGCATTTGAGGTCGTTTCATAGAATTGTATGACTGAATCTCTGCTTATTTAAAGACACTGCAGCTGATGAGAGGTGAGTTGTTTTATTAAGTTTTCAATTTTTTTTTCCCTTGGTAGATATTTGGAAAATAAATTTAAACACAGACAAAATTACCAATAACAAAAATAATGGAAATCGACCAAACTATTACTTTAGTAGTTCAGTTAGGAAATCTTTCAGGACGACTTGCAACAGTTAAAATACTGCTATCTATCTATATATAAAGGGAAAAGAGTTGCTTGTCATTTAGGGTGGACATATAAAATAAAATTAATGATAATATTGATATATAGTTAACTTTCCAAACATATTTAATACTCAGTGGCCCAGCGTTTACGACAGGATGGAAACCAAGTGGTTTGTCATAAAGACCACGATATTATTGCTCCCTAATATTATCGATATTATCGAACTTCAACTCTTGAAATTTTCTAAATACTCAAAACACAACTCTTGTTTGGTGCACTGTAAAGGGAAATATCTCAAGTAACTTAAAAAGTGATGTACCCAGTTCCCAAATCCATATTGCTCGATAGCATCGAGAAGCGACTGCTCTTCCCTGCTGGTCCAACCTCCCTCTGCCTCGGGACCCCAGAGGGAGAACCGACCGCCGTCGACCTGCTGGTAGCCGTGCCATCTCCGGTGATTCCCGATTTCTGCACCCGCCGAGAAGCACTCCGGACACAGTTCGATATCGGGGCAGTCGGTGCAGCGAAGCCGCAGGTTAGTAACATCTGCAAGGCAGTTCACACAGTACTTCTTCCCCAGGTCGGCCATGTTGCCTGGCTCCTGCTTCTTGTTGTTGGAGGCAGTGCTGCACGCATGCGCACCGCTAGCTTCGCAGCCCGACACACTGGGTCCGCACCATTACTATGCCGGCGTACGCCTGCGGTGCGACCCCAGGCGGAGTCTGCACACCATTTCAGGGTATATTAGCGGATGCAAGGGCCGGATGCTGTTTTAATATCAAGCGCACGTCTAGTACGACAAGATAGATTTTACAAAGCAGGCAAGTCTGAAGTCTCACTGTTCATTTACAGCTATGTTGCAAATATCCAAATGGTTATAACTATAATAGTGGAAAGAGTAATATTTTTTGAAGCACTTTTAAACTAAATGATTCTTAAAGGGCACGGTATGTTAAAAAATATCATCTGCAAATTCGTCCCAGCTGTGAATAATACACATACTTTCTGTGAATTGTAAATGGGAAGCTATTGAACATGGATCTGTAATTTGCATTTTTGTTACCTTCTATACTAGAGCTAGATTAGAATAAAAGAATTTCCCCTTGGGGATTAATAAAGTATTTTTGATTGATTTTTCAAAAATATTTGATTTGGGTTAATTTTCATAAATATGTGTAATTTTTCTTTTTAGTATACCACGATTTAAACTATATAGACATATACCTTATCTTGAATAGCCTGAAATTTAGCCCTACATTTCAGAAACTTATATAATTTACTTAACGAATAAATTCATAGTCACAGCCATGTATGTGATAACGCAGATAAATAACAAACAGCCATTTAAAAAAACACGATCACTGCGTCCTCCTCCCGCTTTCCGCCTCCTCCCTTGCCCGTCGTAACTTCTCTCCGGATCGTGCACTGCCTTCAACAAAAGAAGCGCACCCACTCACATCCCCCTTGTTAATATTAATGACTGGAGGTCAAAGCGCCTCTCATTGGTTCCCAACCCCAGTTTCCAGGACAACCGAAACAACACGAACCATTTTACTAACTACTGAAGTGCGTGATCCCTACAGTACAAGATAAGTAAAAAAAAAAATTGGCTATTATTTATTATTTATATGGTTTTCTACTGAAAATGGATGGAGAGACAGAACATAAGGTGAAGAGTGATGGAGTGGTGGCACCAGATTCATCTACTGAGAAGGACATTTCTGTTATGACTGTGAATAAAAATGAAACAGAAGGTGTCCCGGCTGAAATGGCTGCATGGGGTCACGATGAAGAAGACTCTGACAGTATAAAAGCCACAAGTGAGGCCCCTGGTGAAGACACCCCTGAGCAACAAGAGGTCACTGGAAACGAGTTCTTGGGTGCCGATGACATCACCACAAGTGAAGACTTGGCTGTGGAGATGAAAGAAGTAAATGACCAGCTAACGTCCCAAGAAAAAAGTGTTGTTTTCGAAGAGACCAGCAATTCTGACCATGAACTTTCCACACTGCACTGTGAAACCCCGGAGAGACAGCGCAGCAGTCCTACACAGGAGGACAGGGAGTCCACTGCTGCTCACGTTGACAAAGAAGACATCAACCCAGAGTCCGTGCAGCTTTACCAGAAGCTGTGTGAGGACAGAGACAAAGCCATTCACCGCTGCAGCCTGCTGCAAATGAAGCTGGCAGAGTTCTTCCACGGGAAGGACGACTTGCTGCACAGGGAGGTGCCGTTGTCCATGCAGCAGAGGGTGTATGACAGCTACATTAAAATCCTGAGTGACCTGAAGCTCACCACTGATGCAGAGACAGCTCAGCAGCACGCACAAGAGCTGAGTATGAAGTCCCAAGAGATACTGGACAAGGTTTGTCTTAATGAGGCCTTACAGTATTTTAAACTGACATCTGACATAATTTCCTGTTAATATAGCATTTTTAAGCATGGTTTGCTATTTGTTTTGTAAACTATTGGCAGAAATACTATATTATAAAGATTATAACAATAAATATAGTACTGATTGTATGTTTTATATTGCACATTTCTTTCATCAATTGGCTTTAAGGGAAACCAATGACACCATGATTGCACCTGTCTGTTATGAATATACTGATGAAGAGCATAGTGAAAGACAGTAGTGAAGAGCTAATCCTTAATATTTTTTGTTTTGCTGATGTTTTGTCTTTTTGTTTGTTTTCTGAAACAGTACTCACAAAAAGAATCTGGTTTGTTGTCAAGTAGGTTTTCACATATAGAGGGGGAAGAAAAAGTTAGTTACCCTTAAAAATGAACTCGTTTTCTGCATTATGAGAGGATGGAGGATGAGCTGTACAAAATGTGAAGCAAGGATTGTG
>JAOWBC010000929.1:0-20068 GCA_028566105.1 Hypoplectrus providencianus | reverse complement strand
ATTTGAGAACTTATTGTGGCCCACAAGTCAAAAAGTTTGCCCACCCCTGGTTTAGAATCCTGTTCATGTGTAGACTGTTGGTTGGACAAAACATGCATTGTAAAGGTGTCATTTTGGGTTTTGGGTTATTGTGAAGCAGTTTCTATATAGTTTCACAGTTTTTTTCAGGAAAAAGTAATCATCATATTAATCCATGTAAGATAATAAATGTTACAATTTTAAATAAGTCAAAATGACCGATTTTGGTGAAATGTATTAATACTAATAATTACTATCAGTAGTAGTAGTAGTCGTATTACGTTACATTCTACAGTACATGCAATAGCTACCTTATATTGTACTGTACTACATAATAACATGCTACATCATATAATATGTACAGCTTTTTTTTACACACCACACAAAGTACCCTAACGTTTTATATATAATTTTGGTTTACAATAAGGAAATATATACAAGAGATACTGCTATTACCCATAATGTCGATTTACATTGCAACTTTGTCTTTAATTGCTCTTGTCTAGTTATTGTCTTAACTTTTATTTTTATGTCTTATGTTTGTTTTCTTACTTTATTTTATTGTATCTTCTGTATTTATCTAGACCTATTTAGATCTAAATGTATCAAGACTATCCAAATTAGTTGCCTCTTGTTGTTGTAGTTCCCTCCTCCAGCTACCAGGCGGCGCACCTGTTGTCCTCCACTTCCGTCTGTGGATTTAAACTTCCACCGGAAGTCTGCTCGTCCTCTTCTACCAGGCCGATCCAACATGGTGGGTAATTTCTACATGTCTACCTGACCAATCTAAATTAATCCTAGCATTATAGCAGTATATATTCCGCTTATACTTCATCTGTGGAGACCGGAGTATTTATTAGACAAATAGACCGCAATATTTTTGTCAGATGGCACTGACGGAGCAGTTTATTCGTACTATCGTGACCGAGAAACTGCCGCTAGCTGAGGAAGCGGAGTGGAGCCGCTGTCGAGCTGAATGAACTGCGGTTATTATTCGTGTTTTATCGAGTCAAATTTACGCAAACAGCCACTTAATACCGTTTATCTGTTTGCTTGTATACGGTCCTATGGAAGTAGTTAAACTGCTTATTAATATTACACACCGTCTGTTAGCTTTAGAAGCTAAACCGGGAATTAGCTTATGCTACTGCAGTGCTTCCTCTGGAGGGTTTTAGCTGACCAACCGAGCAGGGCACCGGGAAAAAATCAAATATATTACCTGATATATAATTGTGTCTGCTCAAATGTCAAATTTCTAAGAAAACGTGCTCCTGACTTATTGCATACTTCATCGGCTGTTGGTAAGACTGTTTGTTGTAGTGAAAAAAGGTTTATCTCAGCTGCACAGGCGGTGTAAAATCACGGTAGAATATATCTACTTACCTGTAAGTGTGTAGTTGTTGAGGATTTACATTTAGTCGTGACACTATGTAAAACTTTTCTTTTGTTCTTACAATAGATCTGAAACAGATATTGTACCTTGAGACTTTTTTGTCAATTGCCTTCCTATCAGAATATGTGAATTTGGTTGGAAAAATTTTAACCCGATATAAATTCAAACCTTGCACTGTGTAATGACATTTTAGGATTTTTAATACTTTATACAGTTTAGTTTGTTACATACTTTCTCTGCGAAAGAACAAATACTAAATTAAGATTGTTTATTTTCCTGTGCTTTGTAGGGACGAGTCAGGACCAAGACGGTGAAAAAGGCCGCCAGGGTCATCATCGAGAAATATTACACCCGGCTGGGAAGTGACTTCCACACCAACAAAAGGGTGTGCGAGGAAATCGCCATCATCCCCAGCAAGAAGCTCCGCAACAAGATTGCCGGGTGAGTTTTTATCAGAATTGCTGTGTGTCTTACAAAATAAAACCTGTATCGAAAGTGATCATGGCATCCTTGTAGCCAGGTCATTGATAGTACAGGAAGATCAACCTGCGAGCCTTTCCCGTGTTTGAAGGATCCTCTGTTCCTATCAGACCCTGATGCTCTCAGACAGCCTTTTTCCCCCAAAGTTTATTTTCTCATAGAGGTCTGGTGTTGAATGCTTGAACGAGTTTCTTTTTGTTCCCGTTGAGCCCTTGTGCTCTCAAGTTTACTATCAGATCATGGTTAACTTTGTAGGTGTTTTGTGAGGAAATTGTATAAACACAGAGTTGGAAGTGTTGACCTTCCAAAGACATTTTGTCTCTGCTTGCTGTTTCGAGCAACAATTTGTTTTGACTTTGTGATCAGTAGCTTGATTATCAATGATTTGTTTTCTGGCTAATGGAAATGATGATCAAATATCAGCTGTATGTGTTGTTTGGTTACTCATGGTTTCTGTTGCAATGCAGAAGCTGAGCCATGCTGTGAATTTTTTTCCTGCATGTTTATATTTTGTGGTGTTGATTGTTTTTGCAGGTATGTTACACATCTGATGAAGAGGATCCAGAGGGGTCCAGTCAGAGGAATCTCCATCAAACTGCAGGAGGAGGAGAGGGAGAGGAGGGACAACTACGTACCAGAGGTCAGTGAATTCACCATCACACAAAGGATGTTGAGTTTTACTGCATCGAGTGGGTTTGAACAGTTAGTGGTCTGGTTCCAAATATGTGTGGTTAATGAAGGTGTTTATTCAATAACATGTATTTGTTAAAGCAAATCCAGCTCTACACCAATCATTATTTAATTTGAATCTTTGCTGTTCAGAATATTATGATAGTTTTTTTTTTTGAGCTACTTTGTTTGTGGTAGTGTTTAAAATTCTCAGAATAACAAAATGTAAAATATCGGGAGTTACTTGTCTGCAAAGTTTTGCTTGTTATGTTTACAGTATTCCCTCTAAATTTAGAAATGTTTGGTGCTGGTCACTGTGTCTAGTGTTTGTCAGCTGGTCGGTTTAGTTTGAAGATTTTGGATCACGGGTTTCTATTATGAATGTACTGTTTGTTGGTATTCAGCAGGGGTGTTGTTGAAATGCTGCAACCCTTGGTTAACTTTAAGTTGATTTGTTTAATGAATGGGTTCTATCATATTATATATATACTTTTTGGAAAATTTTTAGCCTAATATAATAAATTATGCCCAATTTTTTGAGTTGGCTTTTTTTGTTTAAAGTTCTGTTTAAATGTCAGGTAAATTAATCTTCAGGAACATTGTTAGTATTCAGCACTATGGGAATAGAAATATGCAAATCAACCCGTCTTAAGTGTTGTGAGATGATATACAGAAAACACGCCTTAACCGGTAACCTTTTCATTTGTGACATAACAGACCTTTTTATTGCATTTGCTGTGTGTGAGTGTGCATGTTTCACTCTGTCCTGTATCGAAAGTGATCATGGCGTCCTCATCGTCAGGTCATTGATAGTACAGGAAGATCAACCTGCGAGCCTTTCCCGTGTTTGAAGGATTCTTTGTTCCTATCAGACCCTGTTGCTCTCAGACAAACTTTTTGATGCATGTAACAGATAAAGAGGTGATGCTGCTGAGCCTGGTAATGTATGGTGTGAACACAAGTTTCTTTTGATTCAGATGCAAGATACTTTTAAACTGATCAACATTGGAGAAATATACCTGCATCTATCTTTGTTTTATTGAGGGTTTTCTGTGTAAATGCATTGGCCAAAGTAATGGAAGCTCTGCTATATTGAAATTTTTTCCTGTTGGAAGTGATAATAGTAGACAGGAATAGGCTCAGAAATAATAAATGTCACATTGAGAAGGTCAGAGGTTGCATGTCTGTTCTAAAGCCAAACTAATTATTTTCGTTATCAATTATGTAAATATTCTGACAGTTATGTTTGTCACAATTTTAAAATGTTTGAGTTCTTTAGATGACTTACTGTAACATGAGACAAAATAGCAAATTCACAGCTGGAAGCATGGTCTTTTGGGAAAATTGTTAATTGATTATCTTATGAATAGATATTTCATTAGCAGTTTGCGTATAATCCTAATTGCTAAAATGGGATTCTCCTCAGTTTACAGGAGCTGGTGGTGAGCTTTGGTTTGATTATGGACTCACTAATGTGAAGACAAAGGGAGAGGTGATGGGGAAACATTGCTTCTCACAGATTGATGTTTTACCTTTTTCCTGTGTGTTTGTGTGTAGGTTTCTGCTCTGGACCAGGAGCTGATTGAAGTTGATCCTGACACCAAGGAGATGCTGAAGCTGCTGGTAAGTCCCAATTAACTGCAGTGAGGTAACCATAGTCATAGTAATGAGTTTAATACTCAAAACTTTGTTAAATACTTCAGAGCAGCTCCAGTGCAGCTGGCTATAATATTAAAATACTACTTGCATGTTGCATAGTGAGTACATGTCCTACTGGTATTATATTGCAATAGAAAAGTACAGAGAGATTGTCATTTCAAATAAACTGACGGCTTCATAGTAAATACCAGACAACTGAAAAGAAAAAAAAATTTATGGAAAAGCTCTCAAAATCAAGTCAGGACCAAAAACTTAAGTATAATATTTACAAAGATTTTTTATTTAATGATGTTTTGAACATCCTGCAGATGAAGTTCTGAGAGAAATTAGCTTCAATGCCTCACCGTATTAAGCTATTTAATGAGGTGCTTTAAGGCTCCGTCACTAATGGACTGTTGGATGAAGATCAGAGGGTAACAGGCAGATTGAGAAAGTTTTAATGAGTTGAATGGGTTTTTAGTGTTACATCAGTGTTTTTTTTTTCATTAAGATAGCTCTGTCCAGGCCTTTTAGAGACTATTTTCTTAAATGTTGTACTTGCATAATTTAAGTCCACCTAAGCACTTTAAATGTCTCAACATTTGCATCGGCTGCATGTTGTGTGTAATACCACTGAGTGTGAGCAGCTTCAATGGTCTGGATTTATTTATGGAGTTAAAACAATTTAGAGTGAGTTTTTAATATAAACCACAGCTTTCGTATGCACCCTCATGGAATCAGCACAACATGGTTCAGCATTTTGTGCAGTATTACACAGTGGTAATGACTATTTTTAATATAAACTGGGCAAGCTCCTTTTACAAAAATTTGAATCAAATCATGACCATAATAGTATGTAAAGAATGATCGATTGAACGATTGTTGCTCTTTTTGAGCTATTCATGGTCTCAGGAATGTTAAGGAGATCAGAATTTACAGGATGTGTTTCTTGCAAATCGTTAAGTTATAAACTCATTTAAATGACAGTTGCAGAATCAAGTGAATTTTAGAATCTACATTGTTAACGATTGGATTTTGTTTTTCTCTGATAATAGCCACAATTTCTGGTTTTACTGTTTCTGGGTATGACAAATCATCATTCTGGCTTTCATGTTTAATTTATTTTTATAACATGTTTTTAAAACCAGCTGGTTGGTTGTGGGTCTCATAGTTACTAACAAACTTAAAATTTGCTCCTCCAACCAAACATTGATTCTTATCGTGCTCAGAGAGAATGCTTTGTAGCTCGGGTTTGAAGCCAGCATGTACAGGCTGGAACAACCAAAATGTTTTCTTCAGGGTGAAGTGAACTCTAGAGTTTGCTTGTTTTCCTCCATCCTGTATCGAAAGTGATCATGGCGTCCTTGTAGCCAGGTCATTGATAGTACAGGAAGATCAACCTGTGAGCCTTTCCCGTGTTTGAAGGATCCTCTGTTCCTATCAGACCCTGATGCTCTCGGACAGCTTTGTTCTGCTAATACCTGCATTTTCTCAGTGCAGTGTGGTGTAAAATGTTCTTACCAGTTCCCTTGTTTTCTGTTCCTCAGGACTTCGGCGGTCTGTCCAACCTGCAGGTGACCCAGCCCACCGTCGGCATGAACTTCAAGCAGCCCCGAGGAGTCTAGACGTCTGTAAAGTATCTTACTAATAAAAACCTTTTGGGACAAAAACCTCTGACTTTTAATTTGTGACTCCACTGGTGTTAAATTCTTTTCCTCTCTACATAATGAAGATTTTAATGGTCCTGTCAGGTTTGGTGAAAACACAATGATCCTGGTGTTTTACTGAAGTAGATGTCCACTGGTGTTTTTAAGTGTTCAAGACTTCTCCCAAAATTGAAAACAATCCAAAAAATGTAAAAATTTGTTTATTCTGATTTCTCCCGTTTTCTTAGGAATCTAATGATTGAACGATTTTTGAAATCCTTGTCATGTGTAAATTAACTCATTGACAACAAAACTTCTAAAAGGAATAAAACAAGTCATCAGAAAGATAAAACCCATTTAATCACCAACACAACTCGACAGACTGTCACATAAATATTCATTATGCATTTATTCATTCTAAAGGCTACTTTACATGATTTTAGACTTTTATATATTTGTAAAATATAATTTTAAAATATACTCTTGCTGCTTTTGTTGTCTGACTCATAAGCACTTAAGCAGAAAGAAGTTGCAGAAAGCTCCTCTAGGACAGTCGCACATCTTCCCGATGCGAGATCCTTTCCTGACGGCACAGTGTTCCCCGAGGTCACACTGAGAACACAGAACCACATTTATACACTTTATTTAAAATAAAAGGATGCCGCACAAAAAATGTTGCCTAACGTTTCAGTTTTAAGTAACTTTTCTCTACCTTTGTCGTTTTTAGGTTTTATATCTCACTTTCATTCGTTAATCAGACATTTGTATAATTTTTCTTAAGTATCTTATAAATGTGTGTATCTTTATACTAATTTATTAATTAATTTGTACATCAACCAGAAGTTAATACTGTACGCCACAACTTGGTTACTTACTTAAAATACCTGTTCAAGATATATGAAAACAGTACTGCATTTATGCACGCATAACCTCTGCATAGGCCTTTTTAATTGCATAATTTTTATTTTGAATTCAAAATTCTGAAGTTCTAAGGTTCAAAGGAAGTGGCGCCACCCTGTGTTTCATATACTTTACTGCAGTCAACACGGATGTAAATTGGGATTCATACTGTTCAAATATTGAGAAGAAGAAATACATTTAAACATCTAACCAGACGTGCAAAAACAACTCAAGAGCAGAGTATAGTACAGAGTACAGTATAAAGGTAAAGAATAAACAGCTATATGACAAAAATATATGTGTAGGGGGTACAATAAACACATGGTATGAACAAAATTCTAATGGAAGTCTGATATGCAAATTAAATATAAAATTTTTATATGGTCTTTGTGCATTAAAAGTAGCTTTCAGTTTGTTTTTAATGTATAAATACAACTAGTAACACAATGTAAATTTTTTACTTAAATAAGTACAACTGTATTGGCATTAAAATACAACGGGTTATTATTGATGCATGAATGTGTTCATCACTGAGATGAACACATTCATGCATCAACATGTTTTACTTAATTTTTGATCATCTATAATTAACATTGTCAATAAATACAGTGCAGAAAAAAGAAAATTTCCCTCTGAGATGTAGTGGAGAAGAGGTGTAATTGCTGAAAACTGAAATAATAAAGAAAAATAAAAGCACCCCAAAATTGTGCTTTAATTGAAATCTGACGAGTCACTTCAAATCCACATTCTTTGTCACACTGCTTATCACTGCTTATCATGTATAAATTGTCTGTCTGTAAGAGAGACTCACCGAGGGGACTTGTCCATATTTCTTCTCCCAGGGATTAATCCTCTTGGTTTGCAGTTTCTCCAGCACTTCATGCAGAGCGCCGAGCTGAAAACACAAACATTTAAACATTGTGGAAAAGACGACCAGCTCATTTGAAGTCAACAAACTCTGTCATCATTCCAACAAGAAAAATTAATTATTGCTATTTTTGCTATATCTCAGAGGGAAATATTTTACTTTCTACTACAATCTAATGATTAAATAACATGATTTACAGCTTTTAATTAATCATTTACAATGTAAATATTGCTATGCAGTATTGCAGTAATATTAACTGTTCTAAAATTGACCAAAATGCATATTGACTTTTTTTCCTAGTACTTTTATAATGCATTTTAAATTTATTCTTTTTCCTCCAGTTGAATTTTGAATGAAGGACTCTGCAGGAAAATGTTTTGGGAATCACATAATTTAAAATTTTGGGTGTAAAGTTATTCTATATAATCATACTTTTCTAAAATATATTTATTTCTGACAATTGACAAACCACTGCTGCTCAAAAAAAATAGTCGACTGTCTCTAATGAACTCTGTCAAAGAAAATTAATTCTCTTAATATTTATTGGCAACTAACAGACTGTACTGTGAACATTTATAATACATGATATATACAGATAGAAAAAAAAATGGCACCAACTGTCTTAAAGCTTAATCAGTTATCAAAATAGTTAATTACTATTACTATACCTATAGAAATTGATTGAGTAAACCCTGCAGTTCTGATATATTTATTCCCCAGTGTATTATTAAATACTATCATAATCATCGTCATAATCTCCAAATTTAGTCCAAGCTTAATAGGTTATTTAAAATATAAAAAATAAAATAACTTAACTGAAACAGATATTTATTCAATAATAGATACAACAAACAATGTCTCATACCTTTTGCTTATTATTCTCAGTATTAAGTATTATTCTTAAGTAATATTAAGTACTTAGAATATTGAGAATAAACAGTGAAAAAATAAATAAACTAATCTTATTTCTGAATACTCTGGGAGACTGACCAGTCTGTTGGAGTTGTAGCGGTAGTCCTGCACCTCTCTCTCGTCCCTCTCGGCTTCCGTCCTCCCGGCCGGGCAGAGCGCAGACAGCAGCGCCGCGCACAGCACAGCTCGCGCCCACATGTTGCCAAAATCGGAGACCAGAAGTTCCGCGAGCTGCGTTCACTTCTGCTCCAGGTGTTTGTCACGCGCCCCTCCGCCGCGCGCGGGATGTTTGGGCGAGCAGCCCCGCCCCTTACTCCCCTCGGACGACGTCATGGCTGTGACGTACACCGGCTCCCAATCGATGACCCCACATCACCGGATGATTTATGAAAATAATGTTACTGGTAATTTTGTGATTATATACAATAAATAAGTAACTATAAAACATTTGTAAAAGCCTGATTCGTCTGTGCTTACTTCATGAGTGATATATAATAAACTAAATAGACCGATAAAAAGATAGTCTACTCTGATTTAAGATTTTAATTTGATAAAGCTAAAAAAGCAAGCCAACAGGAGAACTTGTAGTTTATTAGACAATTCTATGATTGCAACAAGTCTTGGATCTGGTTGATTGACAAACAATTTTTCACTTTACACAACTATTTTATACAACAGAAAAAAAATTCCCAAAATTGAGAATATAAGCAAAAAAGAAAAAGAGAAAGTTGTGATTGAGGTCCCCCTCAACAAACAAAGCTAGTAAAATCCTGTTTTAACATCAATCCATGAGAAATGATAATAATACATTTATATAATAATGTATTTTTTCTACTTTTAATATCCAATTTGATTAATTAACGCGTTTAAATGAAGTCAGTTTTTCTGATCATACAAACTTTTACTTAAATAACTTTTTTAACTGAGTATTTTTACAGTGTGGCATTAGGGTCTGAATGTTTCCTCTATCACTAAACATTTTATTTGAGGATATTTAAAGGACAAATTAGAGTACTGTTTACATAAGTTCTAAAAATCAGACAGAAAACTAAAAGAGTCTAACAAAGAGTGTTTGTGTAGCTGTTTTTTTCATTGTGACATTGATCCAAAGCAGATTGCTTATGGATGAAGTGATTTGTTTTGATGAGTATCCCTCCGGCCTGAAAACAACCACAATATTTCGAAGACAAATTGTCAGAATAAATCTGTGTTAGAGACACGAGGCAAAGCGTTTTCCAATTTCCTGGAGTGGAGCGGAAATAACACACTTGAATATATTTCCTTTCCTGCAGTGCTTCTATTTATATTTCATATTAGTGTAGACGGATGAAGGTATTAATGTCCCCAAGCTTCATATAAACACAACTTAAACCCTTCTGACACTTTGAGGAGCTGCATCCTAAAACCCTCCGTCCCTCTGATGGTAAACAAAATCAGGGTTTGTCCTTGTTGTTGCTGAGACGAGCAGCATGATAACATTATTCTCATTACGTTCATGCAGGAAGTCAAACCTCTGAATATTTTAGGACAACAGATAACAGGACAATGTGTTACTTATAAAGTGAAAGAAGTGATTGTGAAAGATAAATATTGTTTAAAGGTCTAGAACTACAAAAAAGAAGCAAAACAACCACAAAGAAATACAAACGTTATTGTTAGAAAAGCAAAACACCCACAAAATAGCTGAAAATAAGAAAAACCTAGGTTATATATGCAGAACGACCCCAAAAGGAAAGAAAAACAACCAGAGAGTCGCAGACCAACCACAGGGAGATGCAAAACAACTCCAATGAGATGCACAACAACCACGGAGAGACATAAAATGACCCTAATGAAAACCACAATAAGATGCAAAATAACAACAAAGATACTCAAATCAACAACAAAGAAAAACAAACTACTACAGCAAGATGCAAAACCCCATAGAAAAGCAAAACAACCACAAAGACACAAAGTAGTCTCAGACAAGAAAAACAACCGCACAGAGATGTAAGACTACCTTAAGGAAAAGCAAAACGACCACAAAAAGACAGACAACAACCACAAAACATACAAAACAATCACAAAAGGATCCCAAACAGCCTCAAAGTGACAGATAACAACTACAAAGATGCAAAACAACCACAAAAATATGCAGAACAGCCACAAAGAGACAGATAACAACCACAAAAAGATTCAGAATAAGCTACTACTTTAATGTCCATAAATACAGACTCACTAGATGCTGGCATGACTAAGATGAACTTATGTAACAATATTATCACTAACAGAAAAAAACAAACAAGAAAACAAATGAGTCACAGATTTCCATTTTACTTTCCTTCTTCTCCTCCAGAGCTATTTGAGGATTCTGTGACCCTGAAGGGAAACTGGACAGTTTGATGAAAATTGATTTTTCTTGATATGTTTTGTGCTATTATTATTATTTATTTTGTGATGATCTCAGAGTTTGTATTTAAGACCACAAACTGAGCGGATTGTTGCTGGTAAACATCCGGTCTGCACACTCAGAGCCGCAGCACCCAAATCCTCCAGTTGTCAGCGAGGCATTAGTGTGAGACTGAGAGCATTGTGCTGACATGAAGCTGCAGCTGCTGGGCACGCAAAGAATAGATAGTAAACAAGGAAAAATGGTTTCAGCATTAAATCTGCGTGTTATGTCAGCTCCCGGAGGGCGAGCAAGGCTGTGTGAGGAGATCCACTATAAATAAACCTGCAGAGAAAAGTGAGCTAAGAGGTTTAAAACACATCTTATTTTTCTGCCCCACTCCAGGCTATGATTTAGTCCCTGATTATATCTTAAAAGAAGAAATGTCCCCATCCTGTGCATCCCAGCCATCCAAAAAGATTGCTGACTCGTATTGAAAGTGAGGATGAAAGCTGTTGGTATTCACTGCAGAGAGAGGAGAATCTGCAGCAGGATGCAGCTCCGCATCTTTTGATCATTTCTTCTTCTTCTGTGGGTGTTTGATCCCCGTTGGGCTGCGGGCCACTCTTCCTCTATTAACTACCTTGAGTTTCTTTTTAGCATGGAATTGCTTAAATAAGCAGTCATGTCTGAGTTGAGTTTGTCATTTGCAGATTACTTGTTTGGTCAGTTTTTCCTGTATTGGATCAGTCAAGTCAAGGGCATCCCAGTGATACATATAGATGTGCACCAATAAAGCACCATATCAAGTTAAAGGATGATGACTTTAGGGCAGATTTGTGTCTTTACATTCAGGGAGTTCAAGAGATAAAGACTCATAAGAGGCCCACAATTAAATTAGCCATGTGGACCTTTTTTAAGTTTGGATTTTGGGACATTTTTGCTTTATTTTGAATGTGTTAACTATAGAGAAGTGATAGGAAATGAGTGGAGACAAAGGAGCAATTATAATAACCAAAGTGTCCTCATTTAAAAATACACTGATGGCACCTCAGAACTTGATGTCAACATTAACTCTTTGTAGGTTTTGGTGTCTGATTGATGATGGAGGATGTACCCAACATAGCTCAGGTAAAATAGTGGAATTATAATAAGGGCCTAAGTTGTCCTGAAGTTCATCTGAGAGCTGCGAACAGCACAGAATCTTTTCAGAATCTTTCCTGCTTTGGTTTTAAATCCTAACCCTAATGAAGCCATACCTGTGACAGGGCTGCACCGCAGCAGAGTGTCCACTTTGAGCTATGAAAGGCCCAGCTATATGACTCATACTGCAGGTATTCCTCCATATTCCTCCATATTTGTCACTCTCTATTAATGTCTCTGTCAATAAATGAGTCTGATTTTTTTTAGCACCAGATGGTGAGAATCACTCACTTAAACTGAAATGGAGCCTGCAAGAGATATCTGGAGTAAAATGATGAGTTAGAAATGAAGGCTGGGAATTGAAGAGAAATATATTCGACAACATCTCTGAAATAACAAAGAATAAAAGTGAGATTGGCATCCTTCTATGCTGCTCTGTAATCCTCTCAAGGGAGAAGCAAACAAACACATCACATACTCAGAATGTCTTCTCATCACATTAATTTGCGCAAATAATTACC
The DNA here is from genome assembly GCA_028566105.1 of Hypoplectrus providencianus. Classification (NCBI taxonomy): domain Eukaryota; kingdom Metazoa; phylum Chordata; class Actinopteri; order Perciformes; family Serranidae; genus Hypoplectrus; species Hypoplectrus providencianus. Next base: position 7,512 of record JAOWBC010000929.1, on the reverse strand, counting down.
TTTTAGTATCTTTTATTGGAGCTCCAATCTGATGATGCAGTTCATCAGCTACAAGTTTCTGTGCGTCTGATGGGTAGCCAGATGATGAGGTCGTCATTCAAAAAACTAGAAGGGTAATGCACCTGTTAAAAAGTTACTCCAAACTATTTTAAAGAGAAGCAAAATGACTACGACGAGATTCAGAATGACTGCAGGGACACAAAACTATGACAAAAAGACTCAAAATTACCACAACAAACCAAAAATAGGCACAAAAAGACTACAGAGATGCCATTTTTTTATGATGATATGCAAAATATGGCCATAAATATGCAATATGACGACAGCGACACAGAGTAACCGCAGAGATGAAAAATAATAACAAACAATGCAAAAAAATCACAGAGATGCAACTTAACTCCAACAACACCAAGACAACAACAGAGATGCAAAGCAACAACAAAGAAAGGAAAACTCTCCACAAAGAGATGGAAAACAGCTACAAAGTGACGTTTGGTTGATTTGGGCTTTTTCCTCTGGTTTTTCTCCTCTGGTTTGGGTTCTTGTGTTGAAGGGGTGGGCCCATTGTCTCATATACGTTAATGCATACAGGCCTAATTTGTGGGGGCAGTGTCTTTACTTATTATAATCACTTAAGTAATTAAGTATTTATTTTACAGAATGCAACTTGTAACTCTAACTACAGTCTGGATTCTTCAGAGGCTGACCACAGAGATCTCTCAGCTACCGACATGGAGATGAAGAGGATTTATGTTCATGAATCCCTGAAATTTAGGAGGGAATGTGTCCATCCAGCCAGCAGAGGCTTAACATGTCGTCTGAACATCCTTCAGCCTGACAGGAGCTTCGGCAGCAGACGCAAAGCTGCTGATCCAGGCTCAACATGAAAAATGACTCCAGTCTGCAGCACGAAGACGTGTGGTTTAGTCAAACTTTAGAAAACAAACTCCCTTCAGCCCACTCCAAGGTACATCTTACATAATGTTCTCAGTGACAGTAAAAATAAACTTCACTCCCACTAAACTGTCCCTGACAAGCACAAAACTTTGTTTGCAGAGAGCTGAAATGTAAAACTCATCAGTTTGAGGATGGAGCTTCATAAACGCTGTGATGTTTGATAGGGAGTCATTATCTGGCCAAGCTTTGATCCAGCGAACCTCTTCGGCTCTTTGAAGCCTTTTAGTATTAACTCCAAGAAACCGGCTCATTAACGCTCCCCCACTAATGCATGGCAATCCTCCCATTCTGTGGCTGATGACTGATTCTAATGAGCTTTTTTTTCTCCAGACACTTTACATGAGCGGATAAGGTGTTGACTATCACAGCTCCCAAAATGCTGCTGGATCACTTGGGGCCCCTGGGACCGGCTTCTATGTTAGCCAAGGACCCCTGAGTGGGACCTTTCTGTCAGGTAAGGGTTAAGATTTTACTGCCTTCTTAAACATCTAATCCAGGCTACTCCCATCTGTAATGTTTAATTATCTCTTTTTATTGTAAATTAATGAGCTACATTTTTGCAAAAAAATTTTTTGAATACATTGTTTCTTACATTCATATTTTCATACTATATATTTTAGTACTTTGTTGTGATGCACCAGAGAAAACACAGCAAGGGTTAAAATAATTACAGTTGAAAACAGAAAGAAAATGACTATTTTCTATTTCTTAGAAAATAGTCATTTTCTATTATCTTTAAATTCAAAACGCCAGCTTTTTCAAGGTGAAGATTTTCTGCTACACTTACACAAAGTAGCAAAAAGAAAAACTTGGTTTCTGGTCAAATGTACTTGATTACATTTTACCACTAGATCTGAGCCTGACAAACTCGATATGATTTATTTATTTATCTTGTCAGTTGCAGGATAAACTCCAATGTAGCTGCTGGAACTGGGAGAAAAAAAAGACTGTTTAGTGTTTCCATCATCACTTCTTTCAACTTTTTTTTTAAGCCGATTATAAACCAGAGTAAAGCAAGTTACACAGTGCCATCTACTGCTCAGTAATAACTATGTTTACATACAGGAAACATACCAGTATTAATTAAGTATTTCCTTTTACAGCCTTTAATAGGATTTTTAAACATCCTGTGAAATACATAAAAATATACTAAATTATTTCCTTTCTGAATCCATAAGGATCTTTTAATAAAATAATGGACTAATTTCAAAACAGAAATGTTGAGATGTGTTCATACAGATTCATAATTTGTTTATTTAAGACACATAACACATCATCCAAAATGAGAGCAAATAAAATAGTATTATCATTCTATACATCCAACATCATATAAAGTCACATCTCTCCTGAAGCTCCGGCAGGTCCTGGGATGGAAATGGCCTTCTGTTCACCAGTGGTTGGTTGGTGGATAACTTCTTTGTTGTGGCAATATCCTGGTTTTTCCAGCAGTGAAGCCCTATGTGAAAGTGGTAAAATGAGATCAGATGGGACAGCACAGTGGTCCTATATTAACAGGGTAATAGGGTACTTGCACCAATGAAGTTCTGCAAGAACCATATTGAAATTTGTTTGTGTAGGAAATTAATCGCTAATTTGAGGGGTTTTTCATATTCAAAAACTCACAAAATTTGGGACATAATTCAATCGAATGCACAGCAAATTGCTAAACTATGTGGGTGTGGCATGGCATCAAGTCCGGCCTTGAACACTTATAATAACAATATTTCTTAAAGCCTGCCCATTATGCTTTAACCATGTCCCCTTACTTGGTATTACCACATTGCATACTTTAATTTTTTTTTTCTGTCCATTAATCTCATTATTAATTTATCATTTCCTGTGAGAGATGTAGATTCATCCTGCAGAGGTGATCTTTTTACTAATGCTTATGTTAGCCTCTCTGATATAAACTTGGCAAAATATGGCGTTTAGCTAAAAACAGACACACATAAGGTGTCATTGCACACAGCAGGGTCCATGTTTAACAACTGATTGATTTTCCTGCTCCCTATGTTTAGCCACGCCCACTTTTCATAACTAATGAATTGTTTGCAGTGCTTGCAGTCTTAATTGGTTTTGTTGGGGCTCTCAAGAAGAACAATTCAACTGATCACATTGTTAGCAAATGATATAAATAATAATTACTGAAGTAGATGGATGTCCTCCTACCGCCTCCATCATCTGCCCTCCTTCGGTGCTGCAGCTTGTTTCAGCCTCCATCCACCTCCTCTGTCCCTCCTATCAGCTTGCAGCCTGTCTGAGCCTCCTCAACACCTCCTCTGGACTGAGACAGGAGTCCACTCTGATGAGTTTGTCTCGGGATCTGGAACCCTGCAGAAGACAGGGGAAAGGAGGTAAAACAAAAGGAGAGGATAAAGATAAAGAAGAATGATTGATTGATTACAACTTATTGTTGCTATTATTATTATGACAAGCAGGCAAATGTGTCACAAAAGGTCTCTTTTCTTATTTTCCTGTAAACTGTCATTCTGATTGGAATTAAGTGTTTCCACTCAATCTGAAACCTTTTACATTAGCACAGGTGTTTCTTTGCCATGCAAAAACTACAGTGTGTCCTTCACCCTCAGTCTGAACACACCATGAGACCAGTAACTGTGTCTTGATGTGGATTTCAGTGATAATACATTTCTACAACCTTGTCTAGTGATATTTGACTTTTTTTCAGGTCCAGGACTTCAGCCAGAAAGCGAATGAGCTCAGTGTTGGCTTCTCCGTCTGTTGGTGGTGCTGCAATGGCAACTCCCACTGCCTCTGCTGAAACCTCTGCAAGGGTAGAAGAAGAAAAGCTGGCAAAGTTGTCTTTCAGGGGGCCATAAAAACCTCTCATCATTTAAAGCTTTTGGTGACCTGTGATGCCGCTCTGTTTGCAGCCAGGCTTTGCATGCACCGTGATGCTCACAGCTCCACTTTTATCCTTTGACACTGGGCAGGAAGCTTCTGGCTCTGCTGCTCCACCTGCAGCCAGCTGTCCTTTCACCTGGTGAGTGGTGTCACACAATGCAGGGTTCGTTGTCTTGTGTAATTTAGTCTGACTAAACTGGCCATTGACACTTTTCACTTGTATGTATATATATTTTAGAAGTACACACATTTCTAAAATGATACAATAGTAAAACACTTACAGAAGTATCTACACTTTGACCACATACACAATTTACATTTTATTTGCACAATACACTTTTGAGGTTGATCTAAAAAAGTGACCACGCTCATTCATATGTAAATACACGTTAATATAATAATCATTATTATTTTTAACTATTAAAATATTTTAGTTAACAAAAAAGGTGAATTACTTGTTACTAATACAACATAAACACGTTGTCTTGCATTCAAAAATAATAGATGTATAACTTGATATTAATGAATGCATTAATAATGTTAATCCTGCAGCTGGTAAAGATGGGGCTCATGCTGATTACTTTTTTTTTAATTGCCACATTAATTTGATGATCATATCTTGTACTATTAATCTTAATTCCAGTCAGATATGTGGTTTAAGTAAGTTAAACATTATGTTTTCCACATCTTAAAACCGTATGTAACGAGCTCTAATAACTCACCGCCTTCTGTTTTTTGGGCATTTGTCTGTTTCTGGAGTAACTTCTCGGCCGGTGAGCACCGGGCAGAGGCGGCAGTCGGCACCGGGACACAGCGGTTAATGGGCGGCGGAGAAACGGGACGACTTCACATGAATGGTTTACCGTTACAACTCTAAATGAATGAAAATATTTCGATAACCTAAAAACATTACAAGTTACGGTTAAACCCGACCGGGAAAACATCCACCTGCTACCTGTTAGCTTACTCGCTGTTAGCTAAGTGAGTAACAGAAATGCTAACAATGTAAACATCACAATTTCCGCCTTTCAAAGTACTAACTTCCGATTGTCCACAAAGTAAAAGACTTAATGACAAACCTGCTTGCAACGTGTTCACGTGTGTTAATTTAACTTTGAAACATCTCAAGAAATAGTGGTGGCATTGTATAAAACCGTGTGTATTTTTTTCTACTTTTTCAAAATATATATTGATCGTCACATCAACACCTTTGGAAAGATAAAGACAAAACATTCACTAGAAACGTTTGATATATTGGCCTTATATAAAAAATATTACCTGGATGATATATTGTAACAAAGGCTCTTGGAGGCAAGAACTCTAAGTATTGAATGCTTGACTGTCTAACCTAAAGAAAATATAGACATAGCTGGAAAAAACATTAGCAGTAAGTATGAAAATGTGTATACATATGTGGTGAAGTGACCCTTAAATGTTCAGCGTTCAGCAAGTATCTCCTTTTGGTAAATCTGTGCACTTTACGACCACAAATTTAAGAAATTTAATTGTATGTACCGGTATATGATATATACATTACATTTTGTCACCTATGTTTTAACTTCTGCATTATTAATGCATAAGATTCTTATTTTTACATGCAGATTGTTCTTATTTAACTACATATTTGATGAGAACTGTTGGAGGGAGCCTGGGATGTAAGATTTTCAGTTTCAGTGAACACATCCCTGTGATTGTTGTGCAAATGACAATAAATAACTTGAACTGAACTGCAAGTAAGAAAATGTTTTTGTTGTTGTTGTTGTTTTTTTAATTCTCTGACATATTGTACTTCAAACAATGTATATATACATCCTTACATATCACCCCTTAGTCTTTCATTGTGGTGACAAGGAGACATTTGTTGTTTCATGTCAGTGCATTAATTTAATCTAAAATATGTTCTTTTTGTTTGGGCTTCTCCGCCTGTTGTGGTTTCACATGTATATATAAATATTTTTTAATCTAACTATATTCTTTTCATGTTTTTTTTAGCTGTAGTTAAAGTGTGTGTGGCAGCTGGGAGTGTCTGCAGGCGCTGACTGGTTTTCCCTCCTCTCCAAACCATCCCATTCATTAAAGAAAGTTTATAGCCTGCAGACACACTCACTGGGGGACAACACAGCTTTACTTGTCTTACATGAAAACACAGAGAATAACTGCAGTAACACACCTGAAGTCTTCAATGGAGAACAGCCAGAACCATGAGGCAGAGGACAGCGCTTACCTGTGGTGAGAAACCTTTGATTTATTTTCTCTTTGTTGTATTTTTTTAAACCATCTGCTCAGGATTCTGTTCCTGAACAATGCTCAGGCTTTTTCCATGTAGTGAAGCTGCCATAAACTGGAAACAGTCCAGGTTTACATTCCTGTTGTGTTGGTGAGAGACAGGCTGAGACGTGGCAGAGACAACAACCTCTTCGTTTCTGTTAAAACCTCCTCACCTGGGATGAAGTTTGCTGATCCCAGTACAGGTTACTCTCTCTTTTAAATGGCTCCAGGAACAGAAGTCAACATACTGAAGGTTTTTTCTCTGCAATAGTTAATGCATGAGCTAAACTCACAAGCAGAAACAAGACATTGCTATTTAATATCTGCAGACCTGGTAAACCTCTTGACGACAAGTTATGACATAAAAGTATTTCCATGTTATAAACCTTTATAGTTGAACTCCACTGCATTCAGATGGAAATATTGCACATTATGATCCACAACATTTATCTGACTTTAATTACTTTGAAGATTCAAATTGTTAATGCAAAATGATATCTATAAATAAATTATTAGATTAGGCTATCCAGGAGTATGTTGCCTAAACTAACTACGATAAAATCCATATTTACAATCTGCAACAAAAAAAGTGATGGATGCCTAAATGCATGAATAGTGATTATCCAATAATAAGCAGTATTTTGTTCTGAAATTGGCAATCCTGCATAATAACTATTTTTACTCTGCTAGTTAAAGTAGGAAACCTTATATACCTGTAGCCTACATTAGCATTTATCTGTAATTTCTGGTATTTAATAGATCAAATCAGTAATGAATTAAATGAAAACAAATCTGCAGATTAATGCATACTCCAAATAATCTTAAAGTGCCTCAAAAAATATTTAAGCATAATGTGGAATTTAATTTATAACAACTGTTGTAGCAAAGAGTATTCTGGAAATTGGCCATAAAAGTGACATAAGTGGCACTACATAACAATGATAAATAACATTACTATCTGTCATGTTTTTATTTTGTCAGGAGTTTTGGCTACAGGGTACAAACTAGCTGAGTGATTGAAAAATCCCTGCCTTTGATAGCTCTTGTGTAGTAGAAATTATCTGTTCATTATTTCTGGATTTGTTTTGCCACAATATTTTCTTTAATGGATTATGTTAGCTGGTGAAGTAATTTTGAAAACCAGCTGATGAACATCTTCACACAGTATTTTGCAAAAACGGAATGTTAACCTACATGCTGTAATGTTAGCTTATAACATTGTTTCTAAAAGAGCCTGTTCTCTCTGCAGTTTCCAGAGAACTCCCTCTCTCAGGCGTAAATGGAGGAAACGTTACGGCGGTCTGGACGGCAACAAACTGCTGGAGCCCAATAAAGACCCAGACATGACAGGTTTGTGTGTGTGTGTGTGTGTGTGTGTGTGTGTGTGTGTGTGTGTGTGTGTGTGTGTGTGTGTGTGTGTGTGTG
>JAOWBC010000919.1:9521-19799 GCA_028566105.1 Hypoplectrus providencianus | reverse complement strand
ATTGAGATTATTCATTCATTAAACTATAAATCAATTTTGTTTATTTGTAGATATGATTTACCACTCCCACCCATGTTTCCTCAAAGATAAAATTAGATCCAGATAATGTGGATGATATACTCTATATTAGTTATATCATGTGGCAACACTGGGTGGGATGGATTTGTGCGTTAGTTAACATGGAGTTGCCTTCCCCTCTCAGGACAGGACAGCATACTGGAGCCATTGTGTTTTCCAGAGCAGCAGGCTGATAGGACCGGTGTCCCCAATCTGCAGTGTTTCAGTTCAGAGCTGCTGGTGTGTCTCTTCTGTCCCGAGTCCGTCCCTCTGCAGCAGAAAGACGTCCTCCTCAAACACCTGCTGCTGGAGCACAAGCTGGTCATCGCTGACGTCAAACTCATCGCAGACCTTCCACAGTATGAAACCCTATCCTTGCCATAGCTGATACATATGTTTTTAAACAAGTTTAGTGGGTTTAATCATCACCAGTAAAGAGTTGGTTGTATGAAGTGAGTGGACTTTCACTTTACGAGTGATGGATTTAATCTTCTCTATCAGGTACATGTTGTACTGGAAGGGCAGATTCTTGGAGCAGCCGGTCACAGATTTCTGCAGCGTGATCAAGACAAACTCCACTGGCCCAGTCGGTGAGTTCATCTGCCTGTTAAAACTCACAGTTCTACCTCTGAATAGGTGACTTTGATTTCAATGTGATGAAGCATCTTGATTTGTCAGGAATATGACTAGCTTTGTTCGATCCATTGAAGCATTTTTTCTACATTCCACTATCTCAGTATTACTTATATGAATTGTACTTTACTATCATAACTAATTACCGTACAATAAATTGAGGCCTGCAATCAAACTCCCTGTTTTATGATTTCAATGCAACATTAGATTGGAATTTGCAGGAAAAATAACTGAAATTTTAATAAACTGTACATTATCCTTCTTAAACAAACAGAATTTGGGCTTTAAAATCTTCATGCAAAGGCCATGAATGATATGTATGACATGTTTCATTTAAAGCTCATATGCTTCTATTCACTTGATCTCACAGAGAAGCAGGAGGACTACTTCCTACTGTGTGATGTCCTCCCAGAGGACCGAGTCTTAAGAGAGAAGCTCCAGCAGAAACGACTGGTGAGGCTCAGATACCAAACTGACGTCATATCATCTCAGTTCTGCAGTAAAACTCTAGAATAAAGAGTTTTGCCTTTACTCACGATTAAATATTATTTGGATGATACAATCCAAAGGTAGCTGCACTGTTCTTCTTCTGCTGTGTTTCTCTGACAGTGCTGTTCTCCCACAGGAGGAGGTGCTGGAGCAGCAGCAGCAGGAGAGAGATGACAGCAGCTTCCACCGTCTCTGCATGTTCTGCAGTGAAGAGTTTTCTGGAAACAGGTAGAGCAGAAGAATTTCTGTCAGCTGCTTCAAAACTTTCTGAGTATTAGAAAACACATCAAATCTATCAGGAATAAATTCTGCAGAACCAGTTGTTATTAAACTTAAAGGTATTATTCATTTGAAAATTATACCACATGTAAACTTATATGTTTTATTCAGTAAAAATATATATATTTAAAATACTCCTATGATCCTGTTTTCAGGTCGTCTCTGCTGAACCACATGGCCAGAGAACATTCCTTCAGCATCGGACTGCCAGACAACATCGTCTACTGCAACCAGTTTCTGGACACTCTGCAGAGCAAGCTGGACAAGTAAGAGCTGAGAGAGTTTGTCTTTGTCACAATCAAAACAAAGACTTAATTCTTATTTGTTCTTTCTGTCCTCCTGTCAGTCTGCAGTGTTTGTACTGTGAAAAAACCTTTAGGGATAAAACCACACTAAAAGACCACATGAGGAAGAAAGCTCACCGCCGCATCAACGCCAACAACCACGAATATGACCGCTTCTACGTCATCAACTACCTGGTAAAACTCTAAAAAAAAATCACAGTGTGGTGCACCAACAGATGCTAGAATGGCCAAAAAATTAGAGAAGGAACCAGAAATGTTTTTTACTTGATATGACAAAAACTGATCAGATTTTCTATTCAGTTATCTGCTGAGTTAACAGACTATTTGTATGTATTCAGGTAATCAAAGGAGATTTGTATCTTTACTGTGTGCAACCTTCACATGTTTGTTTTCTTGTCAGGAGCTGGGGAAGACCTGGGAGGAAGTGCAGAGTGAGGATGACCGTGAGCTGGTAGAAGATGAGGATGAGTAAGTTTCTTCAGCAGTAAACAAATGGATCAGAATAAATTAGTTTATTGCCCCAAAATCTAGGTTTGACCTTCTGTAGCACCTGACCACCTAACTTACATTCAGAGAATATAAAGAACCTTACATTTTCCTGCACATCAAAAATAGATTAAATACATTTTATTCCTGCTTTTTTGTGTTAAACACTGTTTCCCCTCTCAGCTTCCAGCTGTCTGACATCTCTTTATTATCCACAGCGACTGGTCAGACTGGCAGGCTCACCCAGTCTCTGCTGTGTGTCTGTTCTGTGACCATCAGTCAGATACGATGGACCAAATCTACACACACATGAAGGTACAGCAGCAAACCAAAACTTTCTAAGATACATGTATTTTCTAAATATTTAGTCACATAACCTTTAGTGAAAGTAGAAGACAAATGCAAATTGCAAATTTCAGTTCAGTTCTCCACCCACACAGCACCAGACTTGGCCTGTAAAGATTAATGTTAAATATTTACTATTATTACTATACTATATTTACTATTATATTAATATTTATTTAGGTGTGGATCATACCGAAACATAGAATACATACACATATGAAAGGTTTCTTTAAATGTTTAACCGTTTGTTGTGGAATGAAATTTATTTTGAATTTGCTTTTCATTGTATCTTATAGGAAGCTCATGGCTTTGATCTCCATAAGTTGAGAATGGAGCTCGGTAAGTAAAACCACATTAAAAAGCAAACACTAACATCCAGGGTCATTATCTTGGAAATGATCACCATCACCATCATCCAAAAGACAAAAAGACAGGAACCAGTTTTATGAACAGCACAGGTTGTTTTGTGCATGTGAAAACTCATGTTTACCCCCCTCTCTGCGCTCTCCTCCCTCAGGCCTCCGCTTCTACCAGCAGGTCAAACTGGTAAACTTCATCCGGCGGCAGATCCACCAGAGCCGCTGCTACGGCTGCGAGGAGAGGTTCGACTCCAGAGACGCCGTCCTCCATCACATCGTGGCTGAAGGTCATGTGATGACGCTGCCAGACATGTCCGCCTGGAACCAACCGCAGTAAGTTCAGCAGCCTTTATATTTTTTATTGTGTCTTTTCATGTCAGTGTTCAGCTGTACCTGCAGTTTAGTCGAGTCGGTGGGTGGGACGCTGGTGAGGAAGGACGTCCTTTCAGCAGGAAGTCTGTCCACAGCTTGTTGAGGGTTTCACAAGAGGGGGACTTGGTTGGAAATTCTACTGTGAAGGTTAAAGTTTTTGGTTCTTGACCAATATAAAACATAACTTCAGGTTTTTTCCTGACACAAGTAATTACTTAAATACCCGTAAACTATATTTCTTCAACATTTCTCAATACCTAACCATACAAGCTGTGCCAAGACGTGTTGAAGAGCAGGAAAACACTTTTTTTTTTTTTTTTTTTTTAAATAAACCCCTGACCTCTGTCTCTCCTTAGGTATTACTTCCCCACATATGAGAACGACGCCCTCCTGTGTACGCTTACTGACAGCGACGAAGATGAAGGTGATGAGACAAATAACGGCGAGGACGTCCCAGTTATTGCAGAGGACATCTCCAACCTCAGAGCACTGAAACAGACCAGTGTGCTCAACCAGCTGCTGAAGAACAGGGGCTCCTGCAGCTGAAGTCCTGACTTCTTTGTTTTTGGACAATTCTTCCTCTCAACAGACTGTAAATGAGGGCTCTGAGAAACCTGCTGAGTTCTGCTGGGTCTGACAGTTGGAACAAGCATGGATTGCTCAGCATTTTCTCTTTAGCACTTAAACCAAACACTGCAAAGAAATAAATAATTACACCCCCTGGAGATGCACTTTAAAAGCCTTCAGAAGCCTTTTCAGAAGTGCAGACTCAGCTGCAGTTCAACCTTTACTTGCTGATAATTTCATTCAAACAACAAAGATGCTTTTCTTTAATATTAAGTTTATTAAAGTAAAAATAGTTTTCTATTGTCAATTCACAAACTTTCACTAGTACTGCATGTAAGTAGTTTTCTCTCATCAGTGCAAAGTCATGCCATTCAGTTTAATTAAAGGTAACAAACTTTAGCTGCGACAAACAACAACAAAACACATCTTCCGAGTGCTTCTGTTAAATAAATGCCTGAAACCTGCTGTTTGCCTATTTGACAGTCTTGTTGTTTTTAGTCGGCACGATGTTCTGCGTTGCCTTTCCGAGTGAGACCTGCCGTATGGTGGAACCGAATTGCAGTGTGCTGAGTGTTTCTGCCACGTCTTTAACGTCTGGATTCACATTTACAAACACACAGCACTGCAGAGAAACAACAGGACACAGTTGTTAGTGGCACGACGAAGCTCACACTGCATGAAGCTGGATGCATATGCACAGCAAACTGCAGGTATGTAATGAAGTACAGATTAGGCTACCAAAACGGGTACTTTCATGTGCTTTGTGAAAAACAACTAATGTTAGGAATTCTATTAAGAATTCTTGAATAAAATAAACCGTCAAAAAAATAGAAATGTTAATTTTCTTTCAAACCTTTCCTACACCCTGGCAGGCTCCTCTGTTATCAGTGTGAGGCTTACCTTGGCGTCTCCACTGAGGCAGGGCTGCAGCAGGTGTGTGAGTTTAGAGTTCCTGAACGGGATGTGGAGGGCGTTACACTTCAGAGCGCTGAACACCTGAAGGAGAGTCAACAGTGACCTTTGACTTTCACTCAGAAACACTGAATCTGAATTAAAGTCCTTCTGTTTGTTAATATGTTATATTTGAACTGATGATGGCTTCACCTGGTTAGATTTTTATTTTTTAATTAATCCAAGTACCTATCAGTCTCTGTGTTGTTGCTGTGTGTGTGTGTTTGTACCTGTCCCAGTGCTGTGAGGGATTTATTGATGGCGGCTGCCTCCACCAGCCTCTGACCCTCAGCTTCCGTCTTGGAGATCCGTTCTGATCCAGCAAGATCACACAGAGTCAGCGTCCCACGAGACGTCAGTCCCGACACTTCATCCGAGCCCTCCACCTGCAGCGCCACCACCAGATGAGACCGGGAACTGAAGAGAAACAAGATTATTTATATCACTAATAAATAATTTTGTATTTCATTCAGTAAAATGTTTCATTATAGAAGTATCAGAGCAGTGAACCTCTGTATGTTCATCTTAGTCGAGGCGATCTTTCGGTTCTTTTCACCCGTCTCCATCACATTGAGGATGTCAGCCTCGGTCTGGACCTGGATCTGAGTCAGACCTGGGACGGACACAGACTTCCCCTGGACCCTGATGTCCAGAGCAGTGCCGGGGCTTTTGGCCAAAAGGTCGTTCAAACTGTCATTATAAATCTCCAACATTGAAATCTGAAATGCAGGATTACATTTGTTTTCATATCCTCCTCTGTAACTCACTGCTCGATATCTCAGGTTCTACCCTCTGCTAGTCCATGTCCTTCCTCACAGGGAGATCTTTTAAAATATCTTGGAAGGGGGAAGTTTTTTAAACAGTAAATCATATCCACTGGTGTGCCTCAAGGATCAGTGCTGGGCCCTCTTTCTTTTCAATTCATACCATTTCACTTGGCTCAATCGTCCGCCATCATGGTTTTCATACCGCTGTTACGCTGATGATACCCTGCTATTCCTGTCTTCCCACCAAAAAACCTCACAGTCGGCTCATATCTCTGCTTGTCTTTCTGATACCTCTACATGGACGACAGAACACCACCTTCAGCTCAACCTCTCGTCTCGTCATCCCAGCCTGTCCCGCTTTAGATCAGCCTATTAATATTCATGTACAACTTGTGCCCACAAGCTCTACACGGATCTTTGGTGTCATGATTGATGACCAGCTGATGTTTAAGCTTCATGTGGCCAGATCCTGATGACATTGTAGAATTGTAGGCAACAATTTAAGATGTCAAGCTCCTAAATTGGTGATTCTTTATTTTATTCATTTGTCTTTTATTTTGGACTGGTTTCAACATAATTTTTTATTCAAACTCCCCAAAATAAGAAACAGGCAGTTTAGTGATAAGCCAAATCGTCCAAAGTGAGCTGAGAGGAAATTTGGGATTTGGGTGACATTTTTTCATCTTCACAACTCCACATAAAAATCAGCTGTGACTAAATTGGAAATGATACCTTCAGGGTGTAGGAGACCTTCTCTTTTTCAGCACAAATGCGTAGAAGTTCCCGTATGGACCTGCAGAAACACACACGTAACTGTTAGTGAGGTAACAGGAGACGTGATGAGCAGAGCTTTGTGTTGCTGATGTTGGTGTGACAGGAAACTCGACCTCTCCGTGTAAACCGACTCTTTGTGTTTGTGTCGAGCTGTTGCTTCTCCTCATCACATATTGATGCAGCGTTGTCAGGTGACACATCACATAATGAGACACAATTAGTCTCATTTGGCCCCGGACAACAGTTCATTGTTCCAGGAAGGGAGATAACAGACTGCTGAGGGTTTTAAACGCATTTGATCGACAGAAGCTTCCAGATTTTATTCTGTATAAACTCACTGAACTCATTTACTCGTGGGTGCCCAGGCTCTATAATTTATCTCACCTGTGTTTATATAATATGCACTTGTTAATTACTTAAAGCAGAAAAAAAACAGGTGTAGCCAGTGACATTTTCACAGCTCTGTTTTGTTCAGCTGTGCCAGTAAAACTTGCCAGACTGCCAGAACACCAGGTCCTGGACCAGCACCAGTATAAATGAGATTAGGTGCACCTGTGTTTAACAAATGAAAATGTCCACTGTACATTTTCCAGAGTTTCCATTAGGGAGCTGACAGAAGGGCCATTAACCTGTAGCATTCAGCTGGTGTATACTGCATGATGGAAACGCCAGTAAAATGATTCGCCTGTTGCTCAAATAAGTGTTTAAACTGATGTGCAACATAATGGTTTGCAGACAAGATCTTGATTCAGAAAAAAAGCTAAACCTTATGTTTTTGCTCAGTGTTAATAAGTTGTAGATCAATTCAAAGTTTCCCTATTTAAGATGATAAGCCGCCCGGAGCCTGATGAATCTTTACACTTTATCACTTAAGTTCAAACTAGAATTAACACCTTGTTTTATCCACCAAACAGACAATTAACAAACAGACTATTTGGGAAGAAGCAGCTGCAATATTTGGCCAATCACACAATGCATTCAATTGACAAATACTTGCATTGCTCCGCTGCAAGCAAAACAAGAAAAAAGTTTTTTTTTCTACCATTTTTATCGTCTCTACCATCTTTATTTCAGTTGAGGTGGACAATCTCTGCATTATAAAACACTTTTGACAATCCTGCAGTGAATCAGTTTCTACCATTAAACACATCAGTGAATTATAAGATGTGTTGTGCAAGTTCAATTGGGAGAACAAACACATAAGCATTCAAAAAGGCCTGAGCAGGGTGGGTTTGTGCCCACTTTGTGAGAATGTGCATCCAGTGTACATTAAACCCAGGATGTTTTCTTTAAATCATTCATCACACCTGTCCTCATAATGTATCCCAGTTCACACTCACATTTGAAAATGAGCAGCTCTGACCTGATGTTGACTCCAGGGTTTTCCTTGCTGCCCATCATGGTGTACGTCTTCCCTGAGCCGGTTTGCCCGTAGGCCAGAATACAGACGTTATATCCATCCACGCAAGAAGTTATCACCGACAGAGTTCCTGCAAACACCTCCTCCTGCAGACAGTGAGGATGATACTGGATGAATAAGATTTCAGAAAAGAAAAGAGTCTGGTCTGACTCTTCTGTGACACTGGACACTGTTTATGATCAGATTTCCTAGAAAGACATTCCAGCAGTATGAAACAGTATGTGTCATTTTTTTAAAGTGCCATTAAGCAAATAAATAAAAAACCAATCAGTTATATTAGATGGAGGACTGCTGCACCCTGAAGGCCCAGAGCTCGTTAAAGAGCCTGTGCTCGTTAAGGCCAACAGCTCGTTAAGGCCAACTGCTAGCCCTCCCCACGGGCACATTAACAACATTGCGGTGGTATTTAACAGTGTACAGGATTAAATTTAACTGTACACTTTGTGTTATTTAACTCAGACACCTTGTTCATCTGTATAAGATGACAGATCATATAACTTGTCGAAATATACTCCCTCTCCTTCAGTATTTGTGTAAAGCTTGGCTTGTTAAAATCCATAGAAATCATAACAAGACAGAATAACTTATGGTCATAGCAGTGCTCTAGTGTTATGCATTTAATAGCCTGATAGTTGATAGCCATGCTCTTGCTAGAGGGCACTTATTTTTCTTTTCTTCACAGGAGGGGCATCACTGTATCATGTTTTCAAATGTTATAGCTATCCGTTAGTGTACAGCATCTGTTTGTCATTAGTTAGTCAGAATCAACAGGATTGTCTTGAATTAACTCAGTAAACATCCATACAATCTCTTGTCTCTGGTGTATTTTGTTTGTGGAGACAAAGTTTCCAGTCTTTACCTGTGTGCTGCTCTGAGGGTAGACTTTGTCAAACTGGAACTTCTTCCTGCTCCCCTTCTGGATGACCACCACCTCCTGGTCGTCTGTTCCCTCCAGACAGGAGCTGGAGGCTGGGCTGGTCCTGCAGCGGCAGAACACCCGGATGTTTCCCTGCAGCTCCAGCAGCTTGTTGTACAGACTCTTCCTCTCCACCGCCTCCTTCCTGTAGAGGGACCGCAGCTCCTCCACCTCCCCAGCTGCCTCCTGCTCCACCTGGGACAGCTTCCCCACAGCCCCCTTCAGCTGCTCCAGCTGGTTCTTCATGTCGGTCAGCGCCTGGCTGACTGTGGACCGGAGCTGCTTGTTGGAGACGTTCAGCTCCCGGGTGAGTCGGCTCACCTGGCGGAGCTGCTCTGGCTCCACGGCGGGCTTGGTGATGGTTTTGGCGGGTGGGACGGCAGGAGCCCGGCGGTTCAGGAGGGAGCGGATCTTCTCTCGTGCCTCCTGTTGGTCGGCCTCCAGCTCGGCCAGCTTCTGGTTCAGGTGCTGGATAACCTCACTGAGGTAGCGTACTTCCCTCGCCAGGTAGCTGTTCCTCTGGAAGAGGTTGTCCACCTCCTTCTCTTTGGTCTGGAGCTTTTGCCTCAGATCCTCGATGACCCTGTCCCGCTCCAGGAGGGCTCTGCAGAGGTAAAGCAAGATGTTGACAAGTTCATTTCACCAGCTCCCTTTATAGCAAGATGCTGTGCTCCAGTGCTAATCCTGTTTGTGTTTGCTACAGACCTGAAGGAGTTGAGGTCGGTGTAGTTCTGATCTCCGCTCGGAGAGGCCTGCAGGAGGATTTCTCCAAACATGGCGAGGTAGACGGAGATGACCTCCTCGGGGTCGTAGTTGCACTGTCTGAGTGCTGCAGTGATCTCCTTCTGGTCTACCAGGCCCGGCAGAGTGGACTGGAACAAAAACACAATCACTGTACATGGTTTGCATTCACACAGGTCATCTGCTCAGTAGAGACAGTACAGGGGATTCTTGGCATTTATTTAGTACACGAATGGCCTCTTGTCAATGTGCTAAAGCACCAACGCCCTGCTCACCATGACTCGTTGGACTCGAGCTTTCACAAACTCGACATGTATCTCCCACTGCAGCGGCAGCAGCAGCCACACTCCAGACTGAGGATCCCAGAACCTGCAGACATTCACTCTCTCCTGGGAAACAGCAGCACAACAGAATGAGTAATTATGAAACCAGGTCCAGCTGCTGAGATGAAAACTTGGAAATGCATGACTAAAAATGTCCCTGTCTCACCTCAAACATGTAGGTCATGACGGTGCCTTTGCCCTGGATGTAGATGGAGCCGGTGCGGTCGTCCTCTCTGACCGCCGGCTGGCTGCTGGCTGCAGTCTGCAGCTGACTGGAGCCCTACAGATCACAGTGTTTCACCGCTGAATTCTTAGGTTGCAGGGAGAAATGTATGTTATGTGTTGTAAAACTAAAAACATCTACCTCCGTGTTGGGGGTGATGAAGCGTCCCTGGCTGTACCACTCCTTTGGAAATGGCTGCAGGTTCTGGTTGATACAGAATAATAATGTGCAGGAAAACAGGACACATGAGCCAGAGACATCCATCTCAACT
>JAOWBC010000917.1:2407-13942 GCA_028566105.1 Hypoplectrus providencianus | reverse complement strand
ACAGCAGCAAAAAGCAGGAAGTTTAATTATGGCGCTGTTTCTGCTCTCCACTGGCGGGGCAACTCAGCCAGCCAATAGGAAGCTCCGCCTGAGAGATTCTGACCAATGGCGTGCCGCTTCTTTTCTCGTTCTTCTTGTGACGTTAGCTGCAGACAAAACAGACTGAAGTCCGACACCGCCCCCCAAAGGTCAGAAGAATAGTTAATATTTATTACACTGTATTATAATAGATCAGATTAAATTAGATTCGTGAGATTAAATGGTTTCAGTTACAGTTAAATTCCAAAAGTTATAATTTCCTATATTCATGACCATTAAAGCTGTGTTTAATTTGAAAACCTGAAGGTAGATGCTGTCCAGCACACAAACGGTTTACTTTTCCTATGTGCAGTTAATCCCCAGGGCCACGTGGTGCCACCTCTAACCCTCTGTTGCATCAATTTTTATTTCACCTTGTTAAAATTGTGTTGTTGTTGTTGTTATGTTTTTTTATTATCTAAAACTGGTTAAATATGGTAATAACAAGAAAACATACAGACCGTTGGTTAAAAAAAAAAAAAAAAAAAGTCCCATAAAATATAAATATATTACTTAATTGACCTTTATTTTAGTTTGTTTGTATTTTATAGTCTGATGAGATCTCCCACTTTGACTTTCTGAATGGAAAGGTTCAAAAAAAGTGTTTAAAACTAAAATCTGGGTTTAAATAATAATTTATTAAGGTAATACAAGCAGGTCATATGGTACAGTTACAAAACACCTTAAAAGACTACATCCTAACAAAAACAAACAGTTATAAACCAACTTTCATATTTACATGTAGTAAATACATCACAAGAAATGAATGTCACCATTCCACAAAAATATGTCAGTTTTATTATGAAACTGTCTTATAAACCAGTGAACTGAATCATGACATCACAGTCACATGACCCTGAAAACTGCAGGATGAATTTTCTGATCATGTGATCAATTATTTGTCAAATTAAACAAGAAAAAAATTCAATTCATCAGCGCTAACTGTGTGTGTGTGAGAGAGAGAAAGAGAGTTAAATTATTCATGTGTGAGCAGCTGGCTCATCTTCCAACAAACACACTCACACAAACACACACAGTAATCTCCTGAAAAGCAGCAAGAAGACAAATTATTTATCAGCGTCACTTGAGTCAAATTCAACACACTGTCCACTGTCTTCTGTCCACTGCAAACACTGTCCTCTTTCATGGCAAAATTATCACTCTAACTAAAAATCCCCTTAGCACATTATAAACATACAAATTATTCAATGTTTAATGGGTTTTCATAGGAAGCAACTGTGGTATTTTGTAAACAAACTGGCATATAAATGGTTAAAAGTCTGAAAATGAATGACTGTGGTGAGAAAGTATATTGGTTTAAAGACTAAACTCGTTTTAAGTCGACGATACGTTTTAATTATGCTGGTATATAATGTCAATGATAGTATAGGGTTAAATATTTATTAAATTCATGTTCCTGTAGTCCCGGGCCTGCTGTGAACGCGTTATGTTTTATGGGGACAACGCCCACTTCCCGGGACTGAAAGCCGTTTCCGTTTTTCCGTCGTGAGTTGAACATCTTCCTCAGACACAATCTTTGATCTTCGGAATTTCAGGTCTTTGTTGTTGGGCTCTTGATCCCACCAGCCAATCAGCGCCCGAATCCCGTCTGGAACGCCCACAAGTTTAACTAACCGTCCAATCAGGGCGCTTCTCCGGCCGGACGCCATTTTGTCGGTTTATATGAGCGGAGGCTGGTGTTTGTGGCTGGAACCTGTTGCTCCGCAGTTCCGTGTTGTGCAATGGACGGGTGAGTTCTTCTCCATGTTCCTGCAGATTTAATGTAATTTCTGTCTGTTTTACTGACACCTGACAGCAGCAACACAAACATGGCGCCACACCGTGTTCCCCCACAGAGCGGCCGCTGTTGTTGTTGTTCGCTTAACTGTCGCTAAAGTTGTGTTTTAGCACGGAGCTAGCCGCGTTAGCTACAGTGTTAGCCTCGGGACGGGCCAACTTCACATCAAACTCCATCCACGCAACCTGCTATTTAACCGTGGCCTTGTTAACCTACAGAAACACGTTTATTTAACCCTTAGCCATGTCTCTACCATCTTATTAACCAATAAATGTGTGATAAAGTCACTTAGTAACGTGCTTAACTTCCACTGCAGCTTCACGATGTTCTCACGCCCACTGTGGGTATTCTGCTGGACAGTCCCTTTCTTGTAAAAGTTCAAATTGTGTTTAAATTATTGAAGATTAATATATAATTTGTATGCCGAATGAATGAACGACCGTAGATGATTAGTTTAAAGCACACGAATCACGATTTGACAAGTTTGTCAATGTGTTAATGTGGAAGAGGTTTTAAAACAAACAGTTTTTCATATGGAGTTCAGTTTTACTTGTTTCGGAACAAACGGAAGTAAGTGGTGTCCAGATGTTGGGGAAGTGGTGTAATCATATTATTTGAATAGTAATAATAATTCTTATTATATGGGTGTTGCTCATACCGGATGCCGGAATTCATGCAAAATAAAGGAGTGTTTGCAACAAAGCTAGTCATTTATAAAACTGTAGTTTTATTCGCAATTAATGCAAAATTATGTGTTGCATGCCTGCCGAACTGCACAGTTTTTCTAGTTGATTAGTTAAAGTGAAAGAGCCTATTCTATTATGTTTATTGTTTTTGAGATATAGAAGAGAACTTAAAATTGACGATATATAACATGGAGTTCAGTTTTGCCTCGAGAATAAATGGAGGCAAGTGATCTTCAGATGCTTGACAAAACCGAATAACGCAGAACGAAGCAACTTTTAGCTAAATGTGAGTTTTTGACGTGAAAGAGATTATGGAAAATTGTGCATTGAATTTGTACCGATTTAAAGTGTTTTCAGTTGGGTAGTCAAAGTGTAAGCCGTATTTTATTTAGATGATTTGTAAGGGAATATTTTACATGGAGTTTGGTGTAATTGCAGCGAGGAAGTATGTGATGCTCACATGGTCACGCTGTGTAGATTAGATTATTTCCTTCAGGCTTAATGTAGTTTAAATTAAGTTTCAAATCGGAAACATAATTAATTCAAAATGTTGTGTTTGTAAGTGGGAGAAACTGAAAGCCAGAACTGGTCTGAGCTGTTGTCCAAGGGAGGAAACATGAGAACAACCTGTCCGATCTGCAGCTGTTTACACTTCCTGTTGGTGTTAAAACAAATGAGGAGAAACGGGCATGTCTGTTTTTTATTGATACATTTCTTGTTCCTGGTATGCTCTGCAGACAGCAGGGTTTATCCACTGATGAATGTTATTAACTCCTGTTAGCTGCACACTGTGAGGCGTTCGGGTTCCTCCGGTGAATATTTGTGCTCTGTCAGGGCTCATTCATGCCCCGAGGGGTCGACTTCTGCAGCCCGACTAGCCGGTTTCTCCTTTACATCCACCTCTGTGCACACGTACCTGTCCTGTGCACATGCTTTACGTGGAGAATTTGCATTTTGTTCTATCTTACTACAGTAGGAATTGTTTAATTTTTTGCACATTAAATTAATTTTCTTATAGTCTGGGTTTATTTCTCTTTTGACTATGACGATACATCTTTATTGTCACTATATTTTTTATAATGCATCAAACAAGTTGCATCAAAGTTAAATTCAAATTCTCAGTCAGTCTGTCATCTCAGACTCATTCTTTCGTAAAACTCAGATGATGGTCAGAGTCCCTTTGAGTCCCACGATGTGAATCAGAACCAGTTATTTATTAATTAATTAAATGAATGAAAAATAGACTTTTGCTGCCTGTTTTCGAGGAGGAACTGATATCTGCAGTGTTTGCGAGCTGCAGCACACAGCAGGATAGATGGATGTTTCAGTGCTGGGAATCGCTGCAAAAACTCCCAAAACTTTCCAAAAGTGCATCACAAACAGCGGACTGCATTAACATGTGTGCTCCTCCTGCTGTGCACTGTACGGAGCCGTGCGGCGGTGCTCCTCCTCGCCAGGAGGAGGCGGGGAAAAGGAGACAAATAGAGAGATAGTTGAGGCTTATTTGTGGTTTTATAAACTGTAAATTAATCAGATTTACAGCCACATTGCTGTTTTCCAATCTGCTGTGAGTTATCAGGGTTGGAAAAAGTTAAACAGGAAGTAAAACTGCCTGAAGGCTTTAATTTATGACATCACTTCCTCTTCTCACTGATATATTTTCATATCAGGTTAATTATTGAACATCACATCAGAGTGGATTTTGCTTCCTGTTTGTATCGGTTCATGCAGTGGGAGCACAGAAAAAAAACCTTTTTGTATATTATTCAAGGAGAAAAATGATCATTCAGCGTAAAGACGTATTATTTCCTCTATTAATGTGATTAATTTAGCTCAGCTGTTTATTGTTTTCATGAATCGTGAGTTATTTATCACACATACTGACAGATTGTGAGTGTGGTTGGACCTGCTGTCTCTTTACTGTCTTTGTGTCTTTCTGACTGAATTTATTATTTCACCTGTGAACCTGTCACAGTCACTATCTCAGTAACACAATTATTGTCGCAGGAATTATGTCAATAGATATGAATTTAATTTTTAAGACATTTTGTCTCTTCATAAAAGCCTTAAAAACTTATTGCATTTAGTTTTTAAATACATACTGTTTATTATATAGTCAAACCAAGTAACTAAAAGCAATCAAAGACATGTAACTCAAAGTCATAATGCCTTGTTTTGTTATATTTTTTGTTATACATTTTATGAGAGTCAATATTTAAACATAAACCAACATTTCTCTTCACTCACATAGTCTAAAACTTGTTCTTTTAGACTTTCATCTGTTAAACGAGGGGAACGTAATGACTTATTTCTCTGTTATATTAATGGTCATGCCAGTAACAATTATTTTAACAATTTTATTTGTTTAGAAAAGTTGGAAAATTGTGAAAAATCCCACTTTCTAAAAGGCCACAATGATTTCTTTTGGTAAAGGTTTTAGTTTTATCCAAATTTATTATTATTTATTATAAATGTTATGGCCAGTCGAGCCGTTTCCTCGTCTCGTTAACATTTATTCTGCATGTTTGGATCCAGACAGACGGAAAGTGACATAACCAATCAGCTGTTTGACCTCTGACCTCTCTGCTGGGTTTCTCTGCCCCTCACTCCGTCTGCTCAGGCTTTAACCTCATTTGTTGGCTTTGTTGTTTTGGGTTTTTTCTCCCGCTGCTTCTAACACGCTGTCTTCTCTTCACAGCAGTGTCCACCAAGATATAACAGTTGGTACTAAGGTAGGCACCTCTGCTTCCTCCTCCTGCTCCTCCTGCTCCTCCTCCTCCTCTCTGTTGGTTTGTGTTCTGCTGTGAACGTCTCTGAACATCATCTGGGACCGATCAGAGGTGTAGTTTGCAGGTCTGTGAGTGTTATAAACGTGTAATAACAGCTTTGGTTTGGTCACATTCCTCCACAGTCTGAGGATAATCACGTTATTATCACATTCTTTACACCGTTTGGCCCGTTCACTATAAACCCTGCTAATTCTCCTCACATTTAACTCTAAAGTAGATCCTGTTCGTTCACACGCTTCGCCCACAGATGGTCCAGGGCTTTTCCTGTTTGCAGCATCATCAGAGGATCAATCAAGTTCACAGATCAGCCAAAAATAACCTTTTTGCTCAAGCTAGTAACCCTAAAGCAGGGGTGTCCAAACTATGGCCCCGGGGGCCAACTGTGGCCCGCCATCATTTTTTAATTTTAATCTAAAAATCTGCTGGTTTCTGTCCCTCACATCATATTAGTGCTGAACTGTTTCTGTTTGTCCAGTTAAAGTTTCTGTGTTTCTGTTGGATCATCTCATTAATTATATGAATATATTTATAATATGTCAGTTATTTTAACATCTTTTTCTTCAGAGAAAATACTGGCCTCATTTTGATGAAACTTGGGTTGTAACATGGTCACTAAGACTCTAATAATGTCTCTGAAATGAATTTCTTTAATGTTGGAAGATCGAGGTAATTGTTATACGATTATAATGAACAGTGAAGTTCAATATTTTGGCAAACATGAATAATCTTTAAAATCTGCTAATGGAGAGCTGTGATGTCGGCTCTTTTTCTTCAAACATGTTCAATTATCAAACATAATTTACCTGCATTTGGTTGATTTGAACAGTATTAGTGCATTAAAGGTGAGGCAGTAAACGAAATTTAATTCTTAATGTGGCCCTCAGACAAAAAAAAGTTTGGACACCCCTGCCCAAAAGGATCCTTCTCAGCTCCGAATCCAGAAACCATTCATCACAAAACATCAACTGTCAGCTGATCTTATCAAACTGAAACCATTTTCCTCCCAGCCAAGACAAAATTATCCTTCCTGCCCGATAATCCAGTTGTTGGTAGATAATTGTGCTTTTGTTTGGTCACATGATGACGGACGAGTGTAGCTGAGTGTTTTGGGTTGGAATTTGCATATTAATCAAACATCGAGAAAATAGACGTTTATCTAATTTTTCTTCTAATTACAGGAAGCTTTAAATGAAATAAATAATGAACCATTTAAAATGCACTGAACTGAAAACTCTGACATTTATTTGGTCTGGTATGAATACATGTATAACTCTGGTTGTACAAGCTGCCACCTCAATAATAATTTTAAAAAAAAGATGTAAAAGTAGATTCTGTTTTTTCATATTTCCTGTTCGTCCGGCCTTGTTGGCGGCAGAAACACTTAGTGGCCCAACCAAGACGAAGAAAGTCCCACAGTCAGACCAGCGAAGATTTAATTTAACTACAGTAGCAGCACATTAGGCCTTCTGTTTCCAGAGACGCGTTCAAGAGTTCCTTGAAAATATGATTGTTGATATGATAAAATCTGAGAGGGGAAACATCCACCGATATCTGATACGGTTACAGGCGCCAACCAGTTCTTTGGCCTCTCGTGTCCTTTAGTGAAATCAAAAACATGCCTGCATTTTTTTAACATATCATGGGGAAAAACAGGCTTTCTCTGCTGAGTTGTAAACATCCAACTGTCCGTGAACATATCACCAATCAATGGAGGAGTTCATTTAATCAACAACATGTAAAATCATCGCTTTTAATTGTGTTTCCAGACAGGTGCCAACGATTATGATTAATTTAGCATGAAAGAGCAGGAAACTCCCAATTTACAGACAAAACAAGACTTTTAATGTTGATATGATTTTAAAAGGAAAGAATTTAGAGAACTGATACCCCAGGATTTTACATAAACCGACCAGTTTTTGGCCTTTTGTTTCCTTCAGTGGATTCCCAAAAGAAAATCACCCCAAATACACAGTTTATTAAAGAAAAAAAATGTTAAAACAGGCATTATCATCAGTCTAAACTCTCCAACAGTCACACATAGATGATCAGTGAGTTTATTTAATCATCACGTTACATTTAAATCTTGTTTCTAGAGACGTTCTCGTAATTTTATACAAGGACGTGTTGTGTCAGAGGAAACACTTCCTGTGTCTTCAGCTCTGAACAAACCAGCAGGAACCAGTCAGTCAGGAGCAGCCGATACCTGGATCACCTGCGGTTTCACACAGATCTGTACACTAAATGTCATGTTTCTCCTTAGATGTCTTCCTGTAGTTGGGGAGCCAGTCTGTCCTCCCCAGAGGGGCTTTTATTCTGAAAGGAGCGTTGGCATGAAGGTGCTGAACATCAGAGTGTTCCTGTTGATTTTAGTTTGATTTTAAATTTTAGTTGTATAAACACACACGTTTCATGAATGTAGTTTAAAAACAATATATTCTCAGCATTGTCCTGTCTGCAGCCTCTCCTGTCCTCTCTCCTCAGCTCTGTGTAAACAGAATCTCTGTGAATATTTGTCACATCTGCAGAATTTAACGTTTTAACAGGATCTGGTTAGCGCAAACACTTTATTTTAAATGACACATGGAGAAGAAAGAGATTCTGACACTTACAGAAACATTTTATGCTTCGTTTTTGGACACTGTCTTGGAAAGTGATTGGAAATTAAAATCTTTGATGATGCAGATTTGTACAGTTTCTATCAATGTTGAATGGTTTTGGCAACTTGTGAAAGAAAACATAATTCAGTCCTGCTGGTGGTTTGTTGTCACTTTATTAAAAAAAGAACATTTGATCTTTACTAACTCTTTACACTTACAGTAAAAGTTCAGTTTATGAGTTGCAGCAATTATTTTTTTTATTAAGAGACTCTTTATTTGAAGTAATTCAAACTTATTTTTTACAATCTACAAACTACGCTTATAACAACTGTCACATGTTAATAGGTGAGATTTAATCCTTTTACCTGTAAAAGAGGTTTTTCTTCTGAGCTGATTTGATCAGTTTGCTGTCGATTTCATCACCGTAGACATCGTCAGTCTGAGAGATCGACTGTTGAAACGAAGCACATACCTGCGGTGACCCCAGAACATTGCTGCCGTTCCTGATAAACGAACAGATCAGGAGGGTTCAGACTTGTGGACCAGTTTGTTCCTGCAGAACCCTGATGGAGATTAAAAGTTTCTCGCTGTGTGACTGTGGCCCGACCGGATCCTCCTCCTTCACTCTCTCTGTGTCTTCTGCTCCACATTCCTCTGTTTGGTATGCGTCCGGCTGCAGAGCGGTCCCGGACGCATACCAAACGGAGGAATGTGAGCCGCCGGTTTTAGGACCAGAACCAGAATCTGAGCCAAAACCACATGAAGGCTGGGGAGGGAGGAGGAGGAGCAGCGGGACTGGAAGTGAACACAGACCTCCTGGTTCCTCCTCAGGCGGCTCGTCTGAAGCCACCTGAACGCTCGGACCTGTGGGGGTGTTACTTCCTGTTTGTTCACGTTGGCCTGTGGACCTGCTGGCTCTGGTTTGGAGAAGAAATAACGGGTCATCTGTTGTTGTTGGCGGATAGTTTTACTGGTTTCCTCAGTCCTGGAGCGCTCCGTCACCTGGTCCGACTGGTTTGTTGTTCTGTTTCTGCTGCAGCCCAGACAAACCTTCATCCAGATCTGATCTGAAATAACCCAACGAGACGCCTGGTTCTGTCTGACAGTCCAGAAACCAAAACAGAGAATAATCCCGCTTCTAAACTATTTTTTTTCGTCTTTTTATTGGAGAGTTGTTACAATCCTGATATGAAAACAAGTTGTGAGACCAAAGTTTCCAAGTTTTAATATCTAATATCTCGTCTTTTGTTTCGTCTTCAGCTGAATGTTGGTGGAAAAGGATTCACAAATTGCTGCATTATGTTAAACAACTTTTTTTTTGTTTGCTGCAGAAGAGCTGCAAAGTGACAATGTAGACGAATGAAATGTTCAAATTGGAGGAAGGGAAAATGTTTGTGTGAGTGAATTAATCTGGAGTTGTAGAAACATCCTGACCAGGATTCAATACCAAATCCAGAACTTTGAATGGTACCAATCAAATCAGTTAAATCTGATAAGCTGAATGATTGCTAAATAACAAAATGTTTTAAATATGGAACATAATGGTGAAGTTTGGACTCATTTTTAAAATTGAAAGAGGTTCTAGTTCCTGCTGCTGGTTCCAGTTCAATCCTGGTCCTGATCTATTTTTTTTAGTTTAGTTATTTTTTGATTATACTTTTAACAATGATGCAAAAGTCGTGATCGCAACTAGAAGAGATGAAGATGATGAAGCCTCCTGCTGTTTGTTTCTGGTTCAAACCCGTCAGTTAAAGGAGAGATTATCAGAATATTTGGAGCCTCAGTCGTTGCGCGTCCATGTGGAGACAGACAGCAGATATAGACCCTCAGTTCTTTGTCCTCCGCCGCGGCCTGAGGCTGGGGGCGGCGGCGGCGGCGGTTGGTTGGTGGTTGGTTGGTTGGTCAGTCAGCAGCTGTCAGACATCAGATCCACAGAGGAGACTCGGGTTTCTGCTGGATTATTCATGTGAGGAGGTGAAAGAAGATCTGAGCTGATCAGGTTTCTCTCAGACACACCGAGGAGCGAAACAGGACTTTTTAATTATCTGTATTATCAGGCTGTGCTGCTCTATACTATATTTAAGTCACTTTTATTTTCTCTAACATAAAAGTTCTTATTTTATCCTTTGATACAGATCATCACACCGCTGTAATCTGAATTTTAAAAATACGGCTCATATAGGACATTTAAATCGGCTTTAATTTTGAAATTCCACATCAGGATATCCTGGTATTGACTGATTAAAGATGGCAGTGCCGTCTTCTTTTTCTACAGTAGAAGAAGAAATCTGCAGTCGGTTGAATGAGCTCAGCCTGGTCTGCATCTGGTTTTTATTATTTTTATGACCTGCACATGAATCCCCCCCGGTCTGCTCTCAGACCTGTCTCACTGTAATTACTGTTTGTGGACATAGAGGACATGTCCGCCCTGAGCTGCATGTGTTTCTGTGCTCCCTGCAGCGCCCCCTGGTGGCCAAACTGACTTCAACCTTAAATCGACTGAGAAACTTGTGAAACGTTTCCAGCTTTTAGTTTGTTTTTAATGTGATGAAAAATAAAATGTTTTGTTGTGAATTGAAGTTAAACTGAAACAAACAGGAGAAAATGAAACAGCTTGTGCTTCTGTTTCCTGACTGTTTCAGAGAGGATCTGACGAGCTTTTCTCCAGCGTCCCCAACGGCCCGTATATCATGAGCACCACAGGTCAGAAACATCACTTTACTTTTCAGAACCAGAACCGTTGAAACGTGTCTGAAACATAGTGATTATTTGTCAAATCTGTGCAAATATATTTAATGTTTTATCACAGACATTTTCCATTTGATATTAGTTTCAATAAAACATGAATTAAATGTTTGAGTGAGCTGCAGTTGTACTAATTTATGGGTGTTGCTACTGCTGATGATGTCACTTCCTGTCCTCTGTAGCCAATGGCAACGACAGTAAGAAGTTTAAAAGCGACATAAGAGGTCCCGGGCTGCCGTCCAGGGTCATCCACATCCGCAAGCTCCCCAACGACATCACCGAGGCCGAGGTCATCAGCCTCGGGCTGCCCTTTGGAGACGTCACCAACCTGCTCATGCTCAAAGCCAAAAACCAGGTGAGTCCTTCTGACACGAAGCTGTCCTGTGTCCCCTCCTCCTTTGTCCCCACTTCTACTGTCCTGTGTCCCCTCCTCACCTGTCCTGAGCTGTTCTTTCATTCTTACAGATGTCATAACCACCTACCCACTTGTCTTGTGTGTCCTGTCCTCACCTGTCCTGCATGTCATTTGTGTCCCCTCCTCACCTGTCCTGTCTTGTGTTCCCCGCTTACCGCCTGTCCCCAACTTTCGTGTCTTCTCCTCACTTGTCCTGTCCTGTGTTTCCTCCTCATCTGTCCTGTCCTGTGCCACTTGTCCTCACCTGTCCTGCCCCGTGCCTCCTCCTCACCTGTCCTCATCTGTCACGTCCTGTGTTTCCTCCTCACCTGTCCTGTCCTGTGCCACCTGTCCTCCCCTGACCCGTCCTGTGCCTCCTCCTCACCTGTCCTGTCTTGTGTTCCCTGCCTACCACCTGTCCCCACCTTTCGTGTCTTCTCCTCACTTA
>JAOWBC010000914.1:0-20899 GCA_028566105.1 Hypoplectrus providencianus | reverse complement strand
ATACATGGAGCATTGTTTGCATCACTGTTACATTTAGCTAACATAAGATGGAATATAAAATATATTAGATGGAATGTAATAAATAAAATTTAAATACTCAAAGAGACACAAAACACATTCAACGATTCAGAGATTTATAGTTTTATAAAGGTAACCTAAGCTGTACACATACAGACATAGCAATATTGCACTGAAGCTACACTGAAATGTGCAATGGCTACCAACCACAGCTGGTATGTCACTGAATGTATCTTTTTACTTGTCATTACATTACATTGTTGGCAGAATCACTAACCTGATTTATAGAAAATTTAAGACCATGTAGGCAATGTAATGGACAAAGTTACTAAGCAACTGCCAGCTGGTACTCTGACGATAACTGGGTTATTGAGAAGACACCCCAGTGAAACCTGTTTGATTGAGAGTAGCCGATGTGGTACCCAGTTTAGTGTTATTAAATTAAACATAATTATGTAAGTTTAATGGTCCCCATGTTGGCGTAGTGGTTAACACTCATGCCTTACAGCAATAGTGCTTGGGGCCGGGGATTGCGAGTTCAAATCCCGGCACGGGCACTTCTGTATGGAGTTTGCAGGTTCTCCCCCTGGGTGCGTGGGTTTACTCCGGGTGCTCCGGTTTCCTTCCACAGTCCAAAAACCTGCACATTAGGTGAGTTGGGCTCTAAATTGTGACTGAGTGAGTGTGTTTGTTTGTTAGTCAGCCCTGCGACAGGCTGGCCACCTGTCCTGGGTGTACCCTGCCTCTGACCCCAAGCTGGCTGAGATAGGCACAGCCTCCCCGTGACCTGGGAATACCTGGATAAAGCAGTTAAGATAATGAATGAATGTAAGTTTAATAATATTGGAAGCAAAGTGTTACATCAGCCATTCTGCAAATGGTTCCTAAAGCGTTACATTTAATGTAGCCTGCATTCACAGTTAAATCAGTATATGAAGTGATCCTGAAAAAAAGTTTTAGATATCATATCGAAAACAAACCAGCACCCTCACCCTTACACCAACAGCAAAGGAGATCAGTAGTTGATTAGTGTGGTCTGCCTTAGTTCTTCACTGGCTGTGAAAACCACATGGCAGAGAGTGTTATTGATTGCCACCAGGCTTTAAATAAGTGCCTCACACCTAGAGGAACTTAAGAAAGCTCTCTCAGTACTCACAGGTTCTGTAGCCAAATTGGCGGCCACAGTGTGATATTTTGGTGTGTTCCTTTAAAATTTGTATCTGTTTCAACTTTTCTGCCACAAACTGCTGCATTTTCTTTTCAGCATCCCCTGGTGCGCAGACTGCCAAAGCTCATATCACTACCAGCACTCAAAAGCATGGAATTGCTTACCCTTTTGTTGCACAACCTAATGTGAACGCAGCCTAATCATTCCGCCATTTTATAACATAAATGATATAAGCACAGTGTAAAAAAAAGTTGGTGTATGACTGTGTCATAGCGTCATAGGAGTTTTGATTTAGGAGTCTGTAGCACTCACACACACACCCACACACCTACACACACACACACACACACACACACACACACACACACACACACACACACACATACAGTACTGTAACTACTTGAACAACAGATGATTTCATCTTCTTTTAAAATAAATGCCTCAAATAGTTAGGTCTCAATTTGCTCCTTCCAACATTTAAGGAGACACCAAGAACGTTCTGTC
The DNA here is from genome assembly GCA_028566105.1 of Hypoplectrus providencianus. Lineage (NCBI taxonomy): Eukaryota > Metazoa > Chordata > Actinopteri > Perciformes > Serranidae > Hypoplectrus > Hypoplectrus providencianus. The sequence goes on along the minus strand of JAOWBC010000914.1, from coordinate 19,209 downwards.
TGAACGCTTAAGTTATTGTTTTCCTAATGATTAACATGTGTGTGTGTGTGTGTGTGTGTGTGTGTGTGTGCACTCGCATATGTGTGACAGTACTCATGGATTTGTTATGCAAGGAATGTCTTTGATGGGGCTTCAGTGTGGAGGAAAAGGCGTGAAAGTCTAATCCTTTCCCACAGGCCTTCCAGCGCCAGCTCAAACGGCAGCAGACAAAGACCCTCAGCGCGCGCATACACACACACACACACACACACACACACACACACACACACACAGTATGTAACACATAAAGCAGCCAGCCCACTGTACGTGTTGCACCATGCTCTCACTTCTTTTCTCTATGTGCCTGTCTTTGTTGATTTTCACTTGATACCCTCAGCACACACATACGCAAACACACACACATACACACACTAAAATAATACTAAAATAATAATAACCAAAATAATAACGACAATAATTCAAGTAAACTAAAACTTATTGTGTATTATAGATAGAGAGTGACTACAATCCAAGTATAAATAATGTTGTTCCATTAAATCTTTTTCTTTATTTTCTTTATTTATTTTTTTCTTAAAAGCATATCCACCTTCCTTTAATAGCCTGAACAAACAACCAAAATGTGTAGTTAACAATAACATGCAACAATTTTTTTTTCTTTTATTGTTTACCTTTCTGTCTCCCAGATAATTCTGGCTAACCTGGATTTTTGTTTTGAACCTGTCACTTGGGGTCTTGGACAGTCGTTTTGGGGTGGCGCCAGCATGGTTGCAGGCGTTGACCTGTTGGGTGGTTGGGTTAGCCTTAGAGATGTTAGAGAGGCTGAGGAGGCTTTTCTTTTTTCTTTTTTTTTTAATACGTCCAAAGGTTCCAGATGAGGTGATTAAGGCATCTGATCAGGATGCCTCCTGGGTGACTCGCATGAGAGGTGTTGTGGGCATGCTGGTAGGGGGTCCTGGGGAAGATCCTGAACAAGATCCAGAATCCAGAAATTATATATCTTGTCTGGACTGGTACAGCCTCTGGGTATCCCAGGTAAATGTGGAAAAAAATTGCTGGTGAGGGGTACGTCTGGAATACCTTGCTTAATGTGCCCCAAGACACAGCCCTAAATGAGTGGAAGAAAATGAATGGATGGATGCATCATGTAACGATAACCTATTGAAACTAGGATCAAAGTGATGAAAGCAAAATCCAAGTTGCCATGATTACTTTCTGTAGAAATGTTAAAAATATCTGCATGATGTGCAATGATGGAGGCCCCGTACAGTTTATGAAGGCATGATCTCAAAGTGAACTAAAATTATTTCCAAGGCTAGATAGGTGGTGTTTTTGAATGTTGACGTATCAGTTTGCATTGAAACAGAAAAGCCAGTGGCTCCTTGCTATTCCTCACTGAACCAAGTCACACTTATTTGACATGCGATAAACTATTCTGGTCTTGTCACAGGTAAGTGTTAGTGGTCTGAGATCAGGGAGAGACATTACTGAGCAGACCACATCAAACACAGAGGGAAGTACTTCCAGGATCCATTCTGCAGGAAGGAGGTGGAGGCACTTCATCAAGCTGCTCCTCTTTCTGCTCCTGCTGGCTACCAAACTTTGATCATTTGTGAATGGCAACAGGACTCTGTGTTAATTGTTTGCCTGTTTTGTTTACATATTCAATAACAGTCTCAGGCCCTGGTTTTAGTGGAAATGATTACTGTTATTTTAAAGCCATTTGAACCCCCAAAACACCAACAATTCTAAACCATACAAAGAAAATATTAAATGATAAAAGGCATGGGGATGTAATAACTGAACATAACCCAAAGCATTACACTTTGGTATAGTGAAAACATCAAACAATATCCACCAAAATGTGGATATGCTGCTGGAATAGTCCCCAACAAATACACTGATTTTCCTGTTTGGTAAGACAGAAGATGTGAACTGCTTTAAAATACTGCTTCAGGAAATTATTGAACCTGTATAACAATATATAAGATGATTTTGTAGATCTTAAGTGAATCAATGGGCTTGAAACTAAGAGCCACTGATTGAGAAGCAGTGTGAAGCAGCGTGTATACAGAGACAGATAAAAATGTTGATATTAATCTTTTCCTGGGATCAATTGTCAGTTTCCTGGGATTTGTTCTCAGTGCAAAAATAAAGAATAACACAAGACTCTTCATCATCATCATCATCATCAGATGGAAGGTGCTTGGATGTCAGATGGTTCACCTATCATCTCCATCATCACATGACCCATTAAGGAACTTTGGTCAAAAGGCCAAACATGGCTGAACTAAATGCGGTAGAAATCTCTGAAAAAAACTTGTGTGTAGAACTTGAGTTAAGGTTTGTTCCAAATAACACATTTATGATACAAATGCATGAATAAGATAAGTGTGCATGAATATGGACAACTTAATTATAAACCGAGACAAACAGCAAAGTAAATTCTATCTAAAACATGTGTGTTCACTAGGAAGACACAATGTTTTTCTGCTGTTCACCATGGAGGCCCCTCCTCCTCCTCCTCCTCCTCCTCCTCCTCCTCCTCCTGGAGCTGTTGGTGTGCTTGTGGTGAAATCCGATACCACCATTTAACTCAGAGGGCTTTTCTGCTGCCGGCCGGCCGGACTGCAGCATTTGTCACCACTGCTTTTCATGTCACCACTCACCACCTGCTCCCCACATTCCTCTACATTCTCTCAAAGATCCCCCCTCCTCCTCCCCTTCCTGCTCTTCCTCCTCATCTTTCTCCTCAAACTTTTTTTAAACTTAATTCCTTCTTATTATTATTATAATTTCTCTATCTCCTTACCCTTCCTCAACTTCTAACCTTTACTTTTACAATCAATTATCACCCTTTTGTTTTTGACTCTTCATCTTTACTTTTTTTTTTTTTTTTTTTTTACTGTAAGATGGTACAAGTCAAACTAAAACACTTATCTGAATGCAACCTCTATCATATGGACCCTGTCACCCCTCTGTCCCCCAACCCCCACCCACCACCACCCAACGCTCTTGTTCTCTTTTCTCTGTTTGCCTTCAGAAGCTGCCGACTGGAAGACAGCGTTCACCTGCTGCCTGACACTGCATAAACCAGCTGCTACTGTACCTCTCTCTCTCTCTCTCTCTCTCTCTCTCTCTCTCTCTCTCTCTCTCTCACTCACACACACACACACACACACACACACACACACACACACACACATACAAACACACGGTTGTTGTCAGTGTGAGTTTGGGCATGGAATAGAAAGCGGGCTGGCTTACAAAGGCTGAAAAAGTCCCTTTGGTCCTCTCTGGTGCCTACTGATTCTATTGTCGTTGATTGTGTGTGGACCAAGCAACAGCATGTATGGTTGGTGACCTGCTTTTATTTCGAGAGGGGGACAGCGGTTTAACATTAACCAGTGTCCCTCCATCCTCCATCAGTAGACAGGCTGCTGGCCTGTATGCATGTTAGCCATAGCAGGAGATGATCTCCTACTGTAGCACATTATTAGCTGCCATCATGGACAACATAACTAACTTCTCATTTAGATTTAGACTCTAAAAAGATAATTCTTATGTACCAAAACTTGAACACAATGTGTTTTTCACAGTCCTTAACAATGAGGGAGCCCCATGCAGTACTTAGGGCCTTTGTGCCTGCTGAAGTTTTTGCGTTTTCTCTTTTTTAAGAGGCTGCAGTGGGCTCAGTTTTAAAGCTACTGGTATCATATGAAACTGGATGACTTAAACCTACTGTATGGCCAACTGCATTATCGGTCATAGCGATTTTGTGATTTTATGGACAACATGTTACATGAGTTGTTACTGGTAGTGTCTATGATGTGAATAGTTTGGATATTTGGTATATATTTTACAACTCTCTCTGTCTACCAGACTGGACAATTTGCTGTTAGCAAACTAATGTTAGCTACATGTTAACAAGCTAAGGCATTTAGTACTTCAAAACTTTTTAAGTTATCAACTTTCTGCCACAACATAAGTTGCATAGAGTGAAATGCAAGAATGTATACATTCTTCTACATTCATTCATTCATTAGCCAAAAACTGACTAGAGATACATGCCAAAGTGAAAAATGCAAATGTAAGTCATGTCAAATATACTGAATCACAGGGCTATAACTGCAGATGTCTCATGTCTTAATCTGTTCATCTGTTGTTTGATAAGAAACAGAACTGCCAAGGAGACTCAGATCAAAATCAGTGGACATACACGGATTGTTCTCCCCTTTGATGAGGCAGGGCTTAAGTGTGCTCCTTATAATATAATAAACCATGATCTTTTTCACCACTCGGTGCTTTGGCTCTTATAATAACCAGAGTGGTAAGTTGTGAAATAATGCACTGCCCATTCCATTGCTATGCTGATGACATACAACTCCACCTAAAAACCGACCCATTCTCATCTTCTGACTTACTGTTATCATCATCATCACCAGTGAGCACCTGCCTTGAGCAGATAAAGGCCTGGATGACAGAAAACTAAATAGCTCCGAAACACAAACCACACCAAGTCCGGTCATCTCCAATAACATACCCCTGTCTTTTACAGTCACCAACCTGGGAGTGAGATTTGACCCTCATCTCACTTTTGACCTCCACAATAAACACCTCCACAAGACCTCCTGTTAACACCTCAGGAACATAGACAAACTTTGCCTCACACTGCAGAAAGACTGGTCCACACCTCTGTCCCCTCAAGGCTTGACTACTGCAGCACACTTATCATCAGGACTCTTTCAAGTGGCTACAAAAACTACAATACATCCAGAGCAGTGCTGCTAGGATCCTGATGCAAGTAGGAAAATCTCCCTAATTCTGTGCATCCCTACCTACAAGGACCCCTCACACCACAAATCTCCTCAGTAACCTCTGCTCTGAAAACAAAGCCTTCCTTCAGACCCCAGGACCAAGCTCCTTTCCATGGGTGATCTGGCTTTCAGCTTAGTTGCTCTTCGCTTGTGGAGTTCCCTCCAAGACCACCTGAGGGCTCCACAAACCACTGACTTCTTGAAGAAGGGCCTGGAAACCTTTCTTTTTTTAAAAAAAGTATTCTCTTCAACTTTACTTTGTATCTTCATTGTCTTGTTTTTAAAACCTGTTTTAATTTTGTTGACATTGCTTTTAACAATGAAAAGTGCTCTAGAAAAAATGTTTTATTATCATTGATGCTAAGTCTTTATGTCTGTTACCACAGAAGAGCTCCTTAAAAATTTAAGACTCTGATAGAAAGATGTCATTTCCCATACTGACCACAGGAAGCATCTGCATTGAACATGTGAGCATCAGAACTGGACTACCGAGCACTGGCAGTAGGTGGCGTGGTCTGATGAATTATGATTTATACATCATGTCAATGGGCAGGTGCATGTGTCTCTTATCTGGAGAATTGCTTTGGCCAGTGTTCTGCAGGGAAACTAGCCAAACACGTGGATGTTACTGTTACATGCAACACATACCTAAACATTGTTGCAGACTGAGCAGACCAGATCATCGCTTGAAGAAAACTAGTTGAATGAGTATATAGATAAACCTCTGCACCAAAGGGGAACAGCTGAAAAACCAATATCCATAACCTTTGATTCCCCCAAGTGGCACTGCATTGTAAGCCTGCCTGGAGTCCATACCTTGAAAATGTGTGCAATATTACAGAGCTCAAAATACATCAATGGAGAAAATGTTTACAGAAATTGTAATTTTTCAATAAAAAAACACAACACATAGTAAACTTTGTTCTAAAAACAACCCAAAAAACATTTGGTTCGCCTTGATTGAGTTGAACGCCTTAAACATATACATGAACTTTAAGAACAGTCTCAAAACTGTCAAAAAACAGTCCTTTAATTGCTGTATTGCTTTAAAGAAATGCAACAGGGCAACCAAAAGTAATTGTTGGATTCAAGGTTCTTGTGTGAAAAACCACAGTTTAGAGGCTGATATCCTGCTTCATTGTTGTAGCTATTACTACACAATGTGTCTGTCTCTGGGACAATACAGGAGAAAATATAATGGTCAAACTTGAATACACCAAATCAGATTTTTAATCTAGTTTCCTGGAGTGTAATTCTTGTACTAAATGTGCTCAGAATGTTTCCATGTGGAAGGAGAAGTCAATACTAGTCACATTTCCCAAACTATCAGCATGTCAGCGAAGAGTGCCAAACCCTAACAGATACATGCCTGGAAGAGAAGAGGGAGTTTGTGATTATGCTGTAATCACAGCACTGCCCCCGAGTGGCTAGCTGCTGCAGCTAGTTTGCTATGGCAGGTTTTCACTCAATTCTTATTGCTATTAAAAATACTGTTTTATTCTACACTGTATAAAATCACAGCCTACCCTCCATAACAAAACAGCTGCTTACTGTGTAAAAAAGTCTTCTGAAAGGATCACATTTTATTAGACTAGTTTTTACCTCTTAAGAAGTGTTTGTCTTCAAACTCGTTTAAGTTGTTGACTGAACTTGAACTGCAGTGTCCAAAATGATCAGAAACAGGTCTCAGCTTAAGATAAATTAAACATTAGAACCTTTTATTGAACAAGGCTTCATCAAAAGACGATATTAGTTTTAGCCAGCAGAGCCAAATCACTGGACCCTGAGCATGCCCCATTGCATTTTCAATCAGGGACAACATATATTGGTGTACGAGACACAATGCGTGCGTCTAAAGTCCAGTGGAGTTCTGAGCAGTTGAGTGAAATTCACATAAGCACTGATGTAAATGTATTTTGTTACTTTCCACCACTGCTGTAAATAGCATGAGCTGCTTAAATTAGTCACTGTATTTTTGCGTAACCTCCCAAAAGGATACAGACACTTTACACCAGAGTGCAAATTATGTTCCACAATTTTATTTTGTCTTTTGCTGCTACAGTGTCTTTGTGCTAGAAAGTATGTTACATTTTTCATTTTAAATTTTGGCACTTACACATCACAGCAATTCATCCACTCATTGAGCACAGTCAAGAAACAAAACAATCTTTTTCTCCTCATTCCAGTTTTGAGGAATCTCACTTGGATTCAGTTCCAGCCTCTGCAAGTTCCACCAGTGAGGACTACCAGCAATCATCTCCTGAGACGTTCCAGTTTCCAGGACCGCGGAGTGTCCTACATGTCAGACCTTTCCCCAGTGTAAGACAAACACTTGTCTCTAGGATGACTGTCAGTCTGACACAGTCATTCTTACCACTCCAAACCCTTGAAGGAATTGTGTGCAAACAGTCACAGTTGCCACAGAGACTGAGACATCAACTTCCCCTCTCCTGTTGAGAACATGGAGGTCAGCTCAGCACCTCCTCATGAGGAGGGGTTCAGAAAGAAGTCCCTTGAGACGTTTTGATGTAATCAGTGAAGTCAGTTGGGACACTCAGCATGGAGCAGACCTAGGACAATAGCAGACACAGGTTAGCTGGTGTGCAATTAGCCGCAGGGCTACTACAGGCTGGTTACTTTAAATTTGCACTAGTTCAACTTTATATAATGCAAGACATTCATTGTGAGACTAACACAATGGCTAGACAGGCAGTGTTAGATTCAGGGCTCTCTCTGTGCTTATACAGGATTTGTTCACATGGAGTGTGTCAGTGCAGGTAACGAGTGCAACACACAATCTCTAATATGTAAATAGAAGAAAACAGACAGTGAAAACTGCAATATTTCAGACAGAGGTGTATCTGAAAACTGCATTCAATTGAATATTGTTACAAAGACAATATATTAAGTTTTCTTGTGACAACTTGTTTTTTTCTTTTTGTAAATATACAGTCCTGAATTTGATGGTAGGGACACAAATCATAAAAGCAGGGGGCAAAAAAAGGTTGTGAAAATTGTAGAATGCTGAAAACCACCTAATAAAAATGAGGTGGCGCAGTTGTACTAAATAATTTCCATATGGGCGGTTGGTAGAGAGGTTGCCCACTGATCAGAAGGTAGGTGGATTGATCCGTGACCAGTCTAAATGTCGAAGTAGCCTTGGGCAAGATACAGAAAGTTCCCGATGCTGGAGATGCTGCGCTCATCAGTGTGTAAATGTGTTCCCGATGGTGGCAGGTGGCGCTGTGTAGGGTAGCCTCAGCCATCAGTATGAATGTGTGAGTGAATGGGTAAATGAGTGCAGTCTGTAGTGTAAAAGCGCTTTGAGTGGTCACAAAGACTAGAAAAGTGCTAAATAAGTGCAGTCCATTTACCATACAAACTATATTAAGGCTATTATTACCTGTCTAAACTTGGCACGAAGTTTCTCCATGTGTTCCAGAAGTTTGTCAGACTGTGGATCATCATGAGGAGAGTTTTCTATCAAACCCAAAAGAGCCTCCAATGCTTTCAAACGCTTTCTGAAAACATACATGCAGAAACAAAACTTTCAAATAAGACACTTGCTGTGGCTTAGTTAAATCCTAAGATTCTCCATAAACAAGTCTCTGATAATCAGTTAATCTCCCCAAAGGTACACAGTTTAGTTTTAGTGAAGAATCATGCACCCTGACCGGAAGCAGGATATAGTACAAAACTATCCAGCCTCCCCAAGGAGTCAGTAAAGTTATGAACATTTTAGCCTGATAACAGCATTTTAGCCTGGATTACTTCAACTGTGTTGGAGAATCTACACAGAAGAAGGTCTGGTTATTTCCCACCTAAAGTGGGCAGTAGAAAGGTTGCATTTGAATGTTTAGCATCACGTATGTTGGCTAAAATAGGTAGAAGAGAACAATAAAGCAACAAAAAATCCTTCAACAGAGTGCTGACGGGAAAATTCAAGGAAGATAATGATCTGGTTTGTGGAGACCTTACCTTGTTTTGACATCGGTATTACAATGAAGGAGACATTTCCATGTGATGGCGAACCCATAATAGAAAGAGATCTGGAAGCAGTTAAGAGCATTATGAATAATTCTGAGAGGCTTAATGGCTTTAAAGCTACACAACTTTTTATTCAATACCATAAGCTAACTCTCTAATGCTAAAACAATGATCAGCACAGTGAGTCGTCCACATTAAAGTACAATATTAATGCAAAGAAATGTGTAAGGCCCTGGCAGATAAAAGCTGAACAGATGGTGATGGCAAACTCACCTCACTGGACAGCTTGGACCCATGAGAAGCTCCATGTCTGCGGCCATCCTGCAGTCCTCGACGGGTCCCTTTTTCAAATCCCTCCCGGTAGCCCTCCCCTCTGAACCTGGGAAAGAAACACTCCCTAACTCAGCGGCTGTTTTTAACAAAGAGTTTTCATTATATTTTTAAATGTATTGAATATATTGATGAATATGTTAGATGCTGCTTTCAGAGGAAAATAAAAAAAAACACTTGAATGCTGTAAAAATAATAATTTTCCATGAGGAAAATAGACATTTAACTTCAGTGCATTTGACAAAGCCCAGCCCTAAGAAAATAGGCATTACAGTTTTATTTTCTTTTAAGTCAGTTGTGTATATAAATAATTTCATTTTAACTTTAGTGCTGACATTACATTATCCCATTGTCATGTTAATTGAAATGCTGTGCCTGAATCCAGACAGAGATCAAGCCTTTTGTGTGTCATTAAATATTACGCCCCAATAGAGAGAGCAAAGGAATTTTCTTCTTCTTTTTTTTTTTTTTTAGGTAAACCAGGAAGTACCATTGCTGTGGGGCCTATTGAGAATTTTAGTATTGGATTTTGGATCACTGCAGAAATTAGCTCTATGGCAAACACACATTTCTGATACTGACTTTTTTTGTTCAGCACAATTTTATAGTAATAGTATTAGTAAAATAACTAATTAGTAAATTAGTAATGTTAGAGAGGTAATGCAGCGGATAAGAGGTAAAGCTGATGGTATGCTATATTGAACTACACCACGGTCGCATGGCTTGAACGTCACAGCCATTATCATTATTAATACGGTCTCTGATAATCAGCAGTTTGGACCAGCTAGTGAATCTATAGCCTTATAAGCTGTTTATTACCATCTACAAGAGTTTTCTAGAGCACTGAAAAACAAAACTCAACATAAAAAGTCCCTGTCTGTGCAGCATGGTGACGTTTAATGTCCCCAACGGTCACTGTTGCCTCACTTAACCAATGTCAGCAGCTACCTGTTTAAGGACATTTAAAACTTCAACAGTCAAAACTAGGGATGTTATGTATCCAGGTTTTCCAGTGGTGCCCTGTACATTTTTTTTTTTTTGTGTGCCATTTTTAAAAGTTATTTCAATAAGTAAAGTGTCCAAATAACATCCTCTAAATCAAAAAGACATCTGAAGCAGATGCTTTACCATTAAATTAACACGGAATGTAAACATCCTGTTAATAATGATAAAAATTTAATATATAATATATATATATATATATATGTTTATAACTTACAGTTGTAAACATGTATATATCAAGTTCAGTGAATATCATAAAATTGGAGCACAGACTGAAAGTAATGTTCCACTTCCTTTTTAAAGGCGGATGGCAGAGGAATGGTGCAAAGGGCAGCAGAACCACCTGGTTTAGTCTGGCAGCATTAAAGTCATCAAAGGGCTTCAAAACAATGCAGAATGGCAGGAAATCACTTCTGCGGTCTACAGTGTTGGATTTAGGGTACAGACGTTTGACTTTATTATTTTTTCATTGTTTTATAATAACTTGCACGTTCTTAACTGAAAATACATAATTAAATCTAATATTTCATTATAACTCTCAGAAAGCGAGTCATTTGTTCCGGGAAATAAATTCATGGGGTTTACATGAGTATTAAGCTGTCTGGCTGATTATCCATCTTGCTGAACCAAGCCTCCTCACATGCAGTTAAGGCACTTTCTTCTCACATATACGCTTCCAGGTGTACTTTTAAACCAGTTTCGGATAAAAAACAAAAGCATGTCTGAAGATCAACAATCAAAATTATACACATATAATCCACGTCTGAAACGTCTTCCCCGGTAAGCAAAACATGAGTGCCAGAAAACTCACCTTTCATCCGCCAGAAGAATATTGTCAAATAGATCTTCGTTTCCAGAACCACCAGACATTTTCACTTTATGTACAGTCGTAGTCTCTAAAAACAGTTGATTAACGGTTCTGGCAACCCCAGACACTTCTTTAGACACAGATAAACTGTTGGCTGCTAACCGTGGTTACCATCACTTTCCACAAGTTTCTACTGGAGCCCAGCCGGCTCTGCTTCCTCCATCATCAGAGCGGTGCTGCCCCCTAGCGGTCTGGAGGTAGACACGCTTCCTCTTTTTCTTCGTTTGGGGTGGGAAAACCAGCGTAAAGGTGCAGAGAGGATGAAAGAAAGAAAAACTAACCCTCCCTATTCTTCCAGTTTCTTTAAATTAATTAATTAAATAGAAGCGAATTCGCTTTTCACGTTCTTCCAATCAAGTGTTCATCCCACTGTCTCGTCATTATACCTCTTATATGTTACATATTTGACAGTTTCTGGTGTATAACGGTGTTAGCACAACCCTGTAGGGTCCTTGTCTATTGCATGGACGGACTGGTTTAGACCTGTATGTTGTATTCCCCTCTCTTGGACTCCTGCTCTGTATGCCAATAATCTGTCATATTCATGATTGTTTTTGTGTGTCTGCATTCCCATTTTTATTTACATGTAGTTAAGCAGGATTTGATGTGATTTGCTGAACTGCAATATCTCTTTAAATCTGTTTCTCATACAGAAACAAAAAGAATGATATAGGGCTGCTCAAATAATTGAAAAAAAAAAAAAACCTTTGCATCAAAGAACGTTTTCACCTTCCACCTACACTTTGATATGTCTGTACATAATTTTTCATGTCTTTTTCCTTTTTTCTTTCATTCATTGTTTTATGTATAGACATCCTAGACACATGTAAAGTAATACATATAATGTGAACAGATTAAATAGATTTTTTGTAAAATGTATTGATTATAGCTGAAATAAGATTAATAAAAAATGTCTGAAAAAGTGAAAAAAAAAATGGAGTGGCTCCTGTGGATCAGAACACTGCATTGCTTTGTCGGGCTTCTCGCTCCCAGCTTATACAAAAACAAGGTAAATAGATGGAACACAGCACAGTGAAATGGGCTGAATGCAGTGGCAAGCCACCTGTGAGGTTGCTGCCAGTGACTTAAAGAGACCAGTAATTATGCTTAACCTGCTCAATGTTCCAGGATCAGTATCCAACACCGACCTACTGCCAAACATGCTATTCAACTACACGCTACCTTGGCATACCCAGTGGCAGAAATTAGGTGCACAGGCATTAATTAACACCCAAAAGTGCAAGTAGTGGAACATGGTTTCCATTCCACACAGGGAGGAGGGGTGCATCTTTACCAGAAGTACTACTATTCCAGGTTAATGTGTGAAGTGGACGGAGAAAGCCCCTGTTCCATTCACCTGTTCCAAAAATCAATTAAATATTATGGTCTACAGGTAGGTGACGTAGCAGATATTAAACTGATAATAATAGATACTACACTTGAGTTTAGCCAAAAGGCAGAGAAGCAATAGCATGAATGGGCCCACAGTGAAGAGGGGATTTGCTAAACACCCAAGCACCAGTATCACAAATCACATGTAAATGTATGTCCACCAACAGAAGATCAAAACCTGAGAATCGCAGCAGCGAATTTAAAATAATAATAATTTTTTAAAAATGGCTCACTGTGGGTGAAAAAGGGGGGCTGCTTGTTGCCTGGGTTCATGACGCAGTGACCATGTTTCTGAAAGCTAATGAAGCTCTGACAGTGTGGACTGTCCGGACATTCCTCGAAACTGCTACACGTTTAATACAAAAAAAAAAAAAATACAGCATGTTGCAAAGAAAGATCCACAGATTAACAGATTAAAAGACTAACAGGCCTGTATTATGGGTTTAAATGCTTGTATAACCATTGCTCAATAAAAAGGTGCATCTAAAAGGTTGGTTTTTCTTCCCCTGAAAACTGTCCTTCTAACAACAGGGGGCACTGTAGGACAAGTGGAGAAATGAAGGGAAGCTTCTGTAACAGAGCTGGACTCTGCTGAACACACCTTTCTCACTTGACATCATCCTCTCAGAGAGAGAAAGGCAGCCAAAGGCAAATGTGAGCAGTTTGGGGTGTTTCTTAGTTTTGTTGATAGTAGCCTGGCCTTTGAAAAAAGTCCAGATAGCTACATATTGATGCTACCAGGAAAAAGGAGGCGTTTTGTCACTGAGCCCCCATATGGTCCTGTTCCCTCTTTAACAGCTGTGACAACACAGCTGGAGGCATTTTTCTATTTATTTTTATGGAGTAATCAACAACATTAACGCAGATTAATGATTAGGTACTACAAACATTTCTATGAGGCAAAGTCTCACTGCTCAGTGGGTGGAGACTGAGAAGCAGTGGAAAAAAAGAGGAGATGGGTGCTTGTCTATGAGTTCACAGAAAACAGTTATAGAAATTAAAACACTTTACTAAGGTTAGGGTAAGCAAACGGGTTTGGGCACATTTGTCAATACACCTAGAAAAGCTATACATGTTGTGAATGCAGGCCACACGGTGGTGTAGTGGTTTGCCAAAACGACTCCAGCCTGTGGCTCTTCTGTGTGGAGTTTGCATGTTCTTCCAGCACCGGAGTGGGTTCTCTCCAGGTCCTCCAGCTCCCTCCCACAGCCCGAAAACATGCAGCTTAGGTTAATTGGTGACTTTAAATCCCCCCCAGGAGTGGCAGCATGAATTGTTGTCTGTGTGTGCCCTGTGATGGACTGGGGTTCAGTCCAGTATGTACAACATCATCATAACATCATCAGACGAGAACTAATCCATGAGTGCAGTTCTGCTGGAATAGAACTGCTTGTCAAAGTTGTGTAATTCAAAGCCTGTTGCATGACCCCAATATGTAAAATATTCACAAACAGTAAGAGAAAATAGCCTATTTTAATGCATGAGAAAAACCACAAGGTTTTATTTATTCATTTATTTATTTGTTTGTTTGTTTGTTTGTTTATTATCTTTAACCGCTTATCCGAATCCAGGTCACCGGGAGGCTGCAGCTATTAGATCGGTATAGATATATTCCTTAGATCTAGTTTCATATGATACCACAAACATCCAGATACCCTTAAACTGAGGGATACAGGTGAAATGCCAGGCAGCCTGCTTTACATCAACCAACTGGTTGATGTAAAGCCTTATTCATCTCATACAGGTGATTTAGAATATTTAGTGTGTGTGGCAGTGACAGAGCATCACTGTCTGATGAGTTGTGAGTGTGACAAAACTGGGCTGGATTAATCTATTAGCATTAAACAAATGCTGTTCTGCTGTCCTCAGTTGGTCATACCACATGTTGTATAGCTTATGTATCCTGCCATGGACATGTACATGGCAGCCAAGGACAGATTACCAACTATGAAAATTCTTCAAGGACCCAAAGGCCTCAGGTTCACTGAACTGCAGTTAGTTTGTATAAATTTGCTTGTAAACTTATTTGATCCTTTGCACTCCAAACAGAGAACATAACTGAAACTTTAACTGATGTTCAGACTTTTCTGTGAGGAGGGTCCCTGTCCCTTTATTGACACCATATTCTTTATTTACTCATCACTCTCGTGTTTCTGTGTGTGATATGTTGTGTTCGATTACACCGAACACGTGTAGACTGAAAAACACTGGCAGGCTTCCAAGACAACACAGCTGTGCAAATGCTCTGCACTGTGAGTGTTTGGTGCAATGAAAAGGAAAGGCTTCACTGCAAATCAATTGCGAGGAATTACAAATGGAGGTATACCTTGTATACCTTGTGTCAATCAAAGATGATCTAAGTCCAGTGAATACCTTTAAATTAAACCTTTAAATACACATTCTAAATAGACTGTAAACAATGTTATTCAGTCTTTGCACGGACCTAGTTCACTGTGAATGTACAGTACAAGTCATTCAAAGATCTTCTGAAACAAAGACCTCAGAACAATATATTTGAAAGAGCTTTCACTTTAATCAAATCAGTTAAAAACATGCTAACCAGACACCAGAAGAAAACTGATTACAACCCTGATGATCCATGTCAGTCTCAGTACAGGGCAGGACATATGGAAAGACAACAACTTGGCCAAGGGGGCAAAGTCATCAAGAGTGAAAGAGGTTATTGATGCTTTGCTGTCCATGCTATCAGTCATGTACAGGGGTGTCCAAACTATGGCACAGGGGCTAACCTTGGCCTGCTATCACTTTTTTTTGGTCTGTGTCAATATCTAAAAATATAATGGTTTGTGTTAACTGTTTTATTTTACATTATGGCCAGTTAAGTCATGGGCGGCTGCGGCTCAGTTAGTAGAGAGGTCACCCGAAGGTTGGTGGTTCGATGCCTGACCATTGCAGCCTACATGTGGATGTATCCTCGAGCAAGATACTGAACCCCAAATTGCTCCTGATGCTGCGTTCATCGTGGTGTGAAAGTGTTCCCAATGGTTGCTTGTGGCACTCCTTATGGTAGCCTCAGACACCAGTATGAATGTGTGAGTTAAAGAAAAAGCACTTTGAGTTGTCACAGAGAATAGAAGAGTGCTATATAAGTGCAGTCGATTTAAATTTCTGGAATGGCCTTCGCTGTTGGATAGGCTAAACATCTTGTTTAGTGTAATTGGTTTTCATCACCTCATTAATTATATATATATATTTATAATATGTAAGTTATTTTAAGATTTTTTTTTCTTCAGCAGGATTTAAGAGAATATACTGGCCTCATGTTTAAGATATGGTTGTAAGGTTGTAACATGATCAAGGAAGAATTTAACAATGTTTCTGACATGGATTTTTATCTGTAATGTTGTAAGATCCAGGAGGGCAGACTTCTTAAAGTGCTCTTATGCAGCGTATTTTGGTAATACTATAAAATTCTTCCGTTTTGTTTGAATTTAATCAAATAAGCTAAATAAACAATGAAGTTCGATGTTTTGAACAACATGAATAACCTTTTTGTAATAATTATAATAAAATAAAATGAAGAGCTATGATGTAGGCTTTTTTCTTCAGACATGTTCAATTATCAAACATAATTTACCTGCATTTGGTTTATTATACCAATATTAGTGCAGTAGAAGTGAGGCAGTATACCTCACATTGAGTGATTTGGCCCTCAGGAAAAAAGTCTGGACACCCCTGGTCAAGTACAATGGGAGCACAAATTAGGAAAAAAAAATGAAACAAACTTATTGTTCAGTTTGATCAATGTGCTGTTTCTGGTCTCCTCCTTCTAGATAGAGTGTGAAGACTTTTTTATGCCAAAGACCATGTTTTACTGTCTCATCCTGAACAAGAACTACAGCAACATCTTGTTCTTACAGTACTTGAGAGTACTGTAAGAACTGGGCCCTGTCAGTAAACACAAAGAAACAATTCAGTGAACCACATGACGTATATACCTGCATTGGTACTCCGTCCGGTCTTGCCACTGGATGGCAGTGCATCATCTAAACTGACATGCTGTGGCCAGAAAAAGGCAACACCATCAGTCACAGGCTTGATCTGTGAACTCATGACTGGAAGCAGAGGAATGTAATGTCGGATTGGAAAATATGGGCGTAGGTTTGGAATATGAACATGATTGTTGCCCGGATGTCTGGTCAACTGATGATTTCACAGGTTTGTAAGACACTTAAAATGTGCAATCTGGGCACTGAACTAGTGAGTTTCAGTTCGGTTCACTTACTGTGAAAGTTTTTCTATGCATTAATTATACCACATATGAACTTAATTGCGATGTATCTTTCACATTATTTTGGATATAGCAGTTATGCTTGGTGGCCATTAGTCTAGGTATGTCCCTGTCACTACAACATCAGTATCCAGTTGGAATCAAATGGCGAGAACATTTTCACTTTCTCAGCTTCCCAAAACTGCTGATGGTTGAGAATAAATGAAGCTGCGAGGTCTCACCACTGAGGGCTACTGGGAGGTCTCTTCAGATTCCTGTCTGACAGCAAGGGTCCTCCACTCTCTCTGGAGAGCCCTTTCACCTCCAACTACCAGAGAGCAAGGCCTGAGCCCCCGGCCACACACATACGCTCAATTATTCCAGCCAAATTATGGACATTGGGGGATGCTTCGGCCTCTATATGGTCCAGCAGAGGAACATTTAACTCATTGTTGACCCATAATCTTCACCTCCACCCTTCCTATGACACCAAATGCCAGCCCCCACTCCCTCACTGCACTCATTACAAATATGAGGCTATTTTTTCAGGTTTCTTTTCAGTCTTTCTTAAGTTTCGGTAAAGGTCTTGTTGAGATCTTGATGATTTGAGTAGGTCCAGCAGAGACCTAAGGGCCCAAGCACCGACAGGTAAGAACACCATATTGGAATTGAACAGATTATTATTATTATTATTATTATTATTATTATTATTATTATTATTACCAAAATTAATTGGCTTTTCTGAGGCTTTAACATATTAAAAAAACTGTGACACTTTGCACATACATTTGGTCAGGTAAAAAAAGGAGATATTTTAGAGATCTTGTGAATGGCCATGGCAATTTTGTTACAAAATTTCAATTGACTGGAACCCAATAGTGAGGTGACATAGACAAATTTAGTTTGCTAGGCAGATGTAACCTGCAAAGAGGCACCAAAAAGCCTCCTTGATCCATACTAGGCTCTGTACATTAGCAACTCCTCCAAGAGATTTAACTCAATCAACTTCAAATTTGGTCAGTATCATTTTAAGACCTTTGTGACCTATAATCCCCCCTCCCCATCACAAGTCATGCACCACTTGTTGTGGTCACTTGTAGCCAGAGAAAGTGCTTCTAATCATTGAGATACCCAGGCTAATGCATCAGTTTCCGGCCGTTGTGTCTGCTGCATTGGCCAAGAACTGCCAGTGTGAGGTGAAAGTGAAATTTTAAGATTCTTTTTTGTATGTAATCTGATTGGACATTACTATGGAGAGAAGTTCTATCCACCTATGGCTCTTTCCCTCTTCATCTCAGAATGTTTTGTCTGGCCCTTAGGCTAGAAAAAAAAAACTTGATTGGCCATAGGGAGGTAGAGGTCAGAGGTAAGACTGGGGTGAGCTGACATGGGCAGTAATGAGGGACTGGACCTCATTAGATGTAACACTTAATGAGATGACAATGAGAGCTGATAAGGACAGTCAAGTGTAATGAGCAGCACAACAACAAAGGTCCACATAGTGAAACAATAGCCAGGAGGGAGAGAAAGACTTCAGCAGCTGACCTGTTCACATTTAGCAGAGAGATTATCAAAGCTGGCTTTGGAATGGAATACATTTTACAATACATAGTGCTTTTATAGAGCATATATATGGCATATACAGCTTTACATACATAAGCATATGCATTGGCCTTTTTAACTACCTTAGCACATTTTCTTTTTTTAAGCCTTTCTGTAGAAAGAACAAATGTAACTTCTATGTTTAGGGTCATTGTCCTGCTGCAACACTCAATGTCTACTGTGGGGTGATGCACCCACCCTGATATTATCCTGTAGGATACTTTGATAAACTTGAGAATATATTTTTTCCCGTCAATGACAGCACACGGTCCAGGCCCTGAGCAGCAAAGTAGCATGAGTCAGTATTGATCATTTCATGATCTCAGAAGTTGAAAATTACAATGTTCACAATAAAGCATCATCAACATCTCGATAATTTTCTGATTGTTTTTGTGGTTTATCTGATCAGCTGACCGGGAGGAGTGCATTAAAGTGCTAAACATGTTATTTCCATTTGCCAGTAGGATGTTTCATGAATATGAGTACATACTGAGATGTGGATGTGTTTAGACCTGGTCTTTTATCAGGCATGAGGAATTCTAAGCAGATTAAACAATGTAGGTTCAAGGTACAACAGCTGCTTATGGCTGTTAGTGAAATCTTAAATAAAGGAATGTACAGCACTCTTGTTGTCTGTCTGTTTTGAGTCATATATCTGTCTGTCTGGGGTTTGAGACCATCCACTCCACTGCACCTCATGGACTGGAGAGGTGGCAGTGGAAGGCTCCTCTCTCTCTGTTGTAAAACAGAGAGATTCTAAAGATCAGGCTGCACAACAATCAAGCGACTGGACTAAATGAATTTCCCCTTCCGGATTAATAAAGTATTTATGATTTGATTTAATTTATGATTTGAATTGATTTTATATCAAACTTAGCTTCAGGTGTGTCTGCAAAACACTGAGCTACCCACCCTGATATTATCCTGTAGGATACTTTGATAAACTTGAGAATATATTTTTTCCCGTCAATGACAGCACACGG
>JAOWBC010000904.1:17901739-17914520 GCA_028566105.1 Hypoplectrus providencianus | reverse complement strand
TGTGTGTGTGTGTGTGTGTGTGAGGCAACCAGAGTATGAATCGATCCAAACATGACAGCTCAAAAACAACAGCAGAATGAATGACATCATGTTTACACTGTACAAAAAATCCTGCATCAGGACTGTTGATATGAAACTGGCAGAGGAAGGAAGGAATTTGATTCAAAAAAACGTTCCTGGCTTTGTCCCTCTGTGCTGATGATATGAGATGTGATGATATATTGAATAAATATATTTTTCACAAAGTGTTTGATGCCAAAAAGGAAAAGAAATAAACCCCTGAAAGTACAGAAATCTTCTATTTACACTCGGAGATATCTATTGCCTTGAAAGGAGTACTTTGACATTTTTGGGAGTACCACCGTTCTTACTGACAGTAAGATGAGAAGACTGTTAGCTTAGCCTAGCTTAGCTTAGCATAAAGAATTGAGACAATGGTGAGTACTCATCAAGTTTGCATGTTGTTTTTACAAACAGTAGTTCACAATTCCTGCATAGCATGTCTTTTAAACAACCCATGTTTATATTTGTAGTTAGCAGTGCCCTCTAGTGGCCGTAGTATTCCTGTAACAGGAAGCAAAGACGGAAGCAAGGATAAAGAACTACAAAGTCCAATAAGGGTGGGTGGGTCAACTAAACACAGAGATTAGAATCATACTATGTGGAAAAAAGAGTCAACACTGTGATATGAAGTTCCACAACTTTACCTCTATGTGTAACCTCTTTTAGCTATGTCATGTTGATATCACAGTCATATTTTAAGTAATCTACGTTACTAGCTCGCTAGCTAGCTTGAAAAGACAATCAAATGGCTATGCGGTTGTATGGTTTGGAGGACTTGTTCCATGTTGTTTTCACATTAAAAATAACTACCCCCCTGTGAAAATCGAACCATCCAAGGAACAGGTGATTGAAGCATTGATCTATTCTTACCTTTGGACGGATCTCTATGAGGTGCTCTCCCTATTTGTAGTCTTTAAACTAAGCTAAGCTAACCAGCTGCTGGCTGGAACTCCGTATTTTCCAGATAGTTTCATCTTTCATCTTCTGTCAAACTATCTCTAACAAGTAATGATTTTTATCTACCTGATATTACTCTACGTTTACTGTGTATAAAAATGTGTTAATCTGTGCATAAATAAAATAAAAATAGAGGCACAAATCACATTATCCGCATGTTGACAGAAAAATGTTGAGGCCTTTTTGCGTTCCTTTCAGCAAATATGCAATTCAGTCTATTAATAGACATCGTTCAAAAACATCATAAATATACCCGTTGGCTCGACTTGAACATAAACACTCCTACAGTATGAGACAACTGGGCAGTAAACAGGCCGCTGCAGACAGACGAGTCTAGAATAGGGAGAAAAGAGCCGGAAATGGCTGTTTGTTTTTATCCGAGACTGAAAGTCAACCGGGGACTTTAGGGGCTCGCTTGGTTCCCCTGTGGGTTTTTTTTACCCTCTGTTTGTTTAAGCAGGCTGCCCCTGTCCCCCCCCAAGGACAGTAGGGATCGACACTCACTAACTTTTTTTTCACTTTCATAGCGAGGAGAAAACAGAGCAAGGAGAGGAGAGGCCTCTGTAACGGCTTGTTTGCAGCTTAAGAGGTCCTCTGTGTATCGTTGGTTTCCCATTCTGGGGCCTAAACGAGCAGTTTACGCCGAGGCTCAGTCAGTGTGTTAAAGAGGAGAGGTGCTGCCCGCCCGGCCCTCTGTGTACAACTGCTGAGTAAGATGCTGCGTGGCATCAACATCAGCAAGAAAGCTAATGTGCGAGCTGAGAGCGTGTGTATTTTTGTGCGTCTCACCCAGGAGGAGGCCGCGCTAAGAATATAGCCATTGTTTGTGCAAGAGGACGGCAGCCGGGGCTACGGGCCAGACCGGTAGCTTTTCTCCTTTATTAGAGCCAGATGTCTGTGGGGCTACAAAAACAAAGAGAAATAAGGTGGTTCTCTCATTATAATGCCCTCACACAGACATGTGTACACACTACAGTAATAATACTTCAGAAGTTACAAGGAGAGGCTTGCACCTAAAATGTTTCCACATCCTAAAGGAAATACTTGGATATTTATGATCTAAGAATTGGTCATCACACCCTTCAGATATGCTGACACTGCACTTACCAGCTTCATTTTCAAGATGTTCTCACTGCTGAGACTTTAAGACTGAAGTGGAACTGGAATTGCAGTATGGGCTATGAAGCAATCAAGTGCAGTTCAACTTACTATCAATTGAGAGTTAAAAACTTAAGATAAATTGTTCATTAAAAACATCTTCTGCCAAGTCCTCCAAGCTAAATGTAAATTACTTTATACATTATTTACAACGGACAGTTAATAGTTTAAATGTAATAGTAATAACCCTTCATAGCAATAGCCTAAATCATCTTTTTAATAAAGCTGCGACTAGCCGCTGGGAAAGAATAGGCTGCCGGGCCTCTTTAACTCCTTAATCTCTCCACCTTTATGTGCACTGTGTTCAGTATTTCTATGCCCTAATATTACATGGCCCCAGGTTATGTGCCATATCAGCACAGTAGCTGCAAAAAAAAGGACTTAAAGCTACAACAATAATTTATTAATCCCCAAGGGGAAATGTATTCAGTCTAATAGCCGGATTGCTGTGCAGACTGATGGCCGTAGATGGAATATTATGTTAAATGTTTCAAAATAACATCCGTTGCAGCTTGCACTACTTCAAGCTAAAAGTCATGCTAAAATAAGAATATCACAACGTGCCCCTTAACACATGCTTTACATATATCGGATGGGATTTGCTAGCTAGCTAACGTTAGCAAACTCTTGTCATGCTAACTTGGTTTTCTTTGTAAGTACTGCATTGATTACTAGTAACTACACTGATTTGAGAAACACACATTGCAGTAGATTTTTTTTTTTTTTTTGGATATCATCAGTCTAAATGATAATATATTACAGTACCATTTAGTTGCATATACATATCAGGATAAGGTTATGAGGTTCAAACTAAGATTAATTTAGTTATCAGGTAAAATTAATTTGAAAAGTCTTTGGAAGTTAGTCGTTGTAGTTGAGATTGTAGCCATGCAGCAGTACATAGTGTATCATTGTAATTCAATGGTTGGAAATAAAATCAATCTTTTCGAAGTTACAACTCTGCATAAGGCTGTGCTGTAGGTTTAATCTGGGGTTTAAAGTCAGGATTATATAATTAAACAAGTTTCAGGTTTAGGGTTTTGCTAGTTTAGTTAAAGCCCAGCTTCTTTGTTTTGCTGCTTTTGTTGGTGGAGAGTTTTACTTTCTAAATTAAAGAATAAACATTGTCATGTGATATACAAATTGCTATTCCCTCTGAGACACACTTGTAACATTAGGGTGTAAAAAATGAATTTGACGTTACTTTATAGGGCCTGAAGATCAGATAATAAACCAGGACCCGTCTTAAGCCCATGATCATATATTTCATTAGTTACAGCTGCTTATCCTGTTTAGCAGGTCACGGTGGGCTCATGCAAATCCCACTGACATTGTGCTTTGGTACTAGATATTTCCATATTTCCAAAGAAAGTTACAATTAAATTGCCACAAATCCATGCCCAGACGGTTTACCTTGGGCTGTGGGGGACCATTGAAGGTCGATCGCCCATGGCAACTGCCTTCTCTTTTGCCATGTAAGCACAAAAATGAAGGTCTAAGTATTAGATTCTGACACGGACCCTCTTAAAGCCAGAGCCTCAAGATCACCTAGTATAAAGGGAGCCACTTTAAGGCCGTCACCATTTGTACTGATGCATATATCCATATAAAGACAATAAATCACACATGCTTAACCATTTGGTAATCAAGCCTTGTCTGTGTGATATACAACATCAACATTTTTACATGAAATCTGGTGAGTCAAATGTTATAAAAGCAGGAGGAATGATGGACAAAATACCTAAATATGAAGCTATTTTTAAAACAAGGGCTGTTTAAACTGTAACATTCTGCATAATGAAGCATTATTTGTGGTTCAGTTAAAAAGAGATACAACTTTTTGAAAAAACCTGTTTCACTTTGAAGCTGGAGTAGTTCATCATTTACAAAGAGGGGTGGAACACAAAATCTTTCTCTACCTCTCTCGCTCGTTTTTAATGCTTACACAACAGCCTGTAATCCAATTCACAGCGTGATGGAGAGCGCAGTTATTAACCTTGACATTGCTTAGCAGCGCTAACATTAATCACATTACAGTATGAGATACAGTCTCTGATTCTGTGATGCGGGCAGTAGATTATTGATATGTACACTGAGAGTAGCAGCTAGTTCTCATGTTGTGTTTGGGGGGTTGGGGTGGTGGGTGTTCCTTGAATTCTCTTAAGGGCAATGATGTGTACTGAACACAAGTGTGGATAGGTGAGGCTTCGCAGCCATTTTGGCACCAAATGTTTGTCGACAGGAAATGTAAAAGAGCTCATAAATCTCTGATGACACAGAAGGACAAAGCCACGGCTGAAATGTACCGTACACCCTTCAGAAAGTGAAAAATGCTGAGATGTGCTATTAATGTATTGGAGGCCAGTTGTAAAGAAAGGAATCAACAAAACAAAGCATTAACAACATCTTCCTAAAATGTTCATCAGCCCTGGAAAAAAAATTAAATCTTTCTCTCTTTAATAAACAAAGCAAATTAAATAATCTTGTTGTTATTGCTGCTCGCAGCAATGCTTCATAAGATAATAAAAAACTTAGAATAAGCATGAAGACAAAAGGTTTAATCTTAAGTTACAAGACATGTTTGGTCGTCCAAGCAAGGGCTTTGTGGGTGTGGCCCTGGTTGTACCCACTGAGCCCCTGGGCCGGGCATGGTGGGCATGGCAGGGCGGGGTTATGAGATCCAGTTCCCTTAACCCTTTTGCAACCACACAGGCTGTGTCTTTTCTTTCAGCTCAGACTTTCTGTGCAGACCCTCAATCACAGATGGTGCGCCCAATCACATGAGAGCATCCGGTACCTTTCTCGTCCTGTAGCTCAAGGTGTTAAGGATGCTTGGTGTTACAGGCAATGATTTGATAAGCACTTCCACTTTACTGCGGCAGCAGGAGTTCCCGTTGTCTTGGAGTCCTCCAGGTGTGACGCAAGAGGTCCCTTCTGCCAACATCATAATGATAGAGACCAGTGAAAACCTGTTTCCTTAAATCTGTTGGCTAAAGTCCATGTCGCCATAGTTGTAGAGGTCTTGAGAGTGAAGTCAGTAGCCATCTATTACAGGGCGTCCTTGAGGCGGTGAGGCCGGTTTCCCTCTGAATGTATGTATGAATCTAATGAGGGCAAGGGTGATGGGCGTTAACACACCGCGCTGACAGTGCAGCGAAGGACATGAATTGTGTTTTACAATTTGACGGAGTTTCTCTATTGATCAGGGGGAGGGGGAGATAAGCTTAGCTCCCACAATGCGTTGGGGTCAGGGCGCGTGCGAGGCCGCTGTTTGCTTTGTAGAATCTAAAGCAGCCTAATTTGTCAGCAGTTTGTTTAAACATGTAGGGAACATCATCAGGAGAATCCCACTTCAAGTTCGTCCTCTGAGGATAAGTTCCCCTTTTAAAACACCTTGAAGACCTGCTTCACCCACACATTTTAGTCTTTGCATGCATTTGGTCCATTTAGCCCGCATTCATATCCAATCAGTGCACTCTGTTACACACAGAGTTGATTGGACATCCCTCTTATGCCCAGACAAGCACGCATTACCTTTCATTCTTTCAGCACCTGTTTCAATGTCTAATTCAGACCCCACGCCTGCAAGTTACAACGACAGTTTTGTTAAATCAAGTTAGCCTCCAAAAAAAATCCCTCCGTTCATTTTGTTGCCTTTCCTTAAACAAGGCAGCCATTCTCAGAGTCCCAGCTCTGTCCTCCATTAGTCCAGCCGGAGGTAGCTGGGAGTGGAGTAGTTGAACATGAGGAAGTCCAACTTGTAAAGCTGGTAGAGTTGGATCTGCTGCTGAGTGCTGATATTGCTGAAGAACTGGGCCGTCATGGCATCTGTGGTACGGGTGGACTTGGCATAGCTCGGAAAGCGCAAGGAGTCACCAACACCCACCAGTCGCAGCACGTAATTAGCGTCATCTTCCAGGGTGTCATACTTGCCAACCAGGTCATAGTGGATGTGGCATGGGTGGCAAAGCTGGTAGACTGTCTGCCAGTGCTCATTGAGCGGGCCATCACGCTGTGTCGCCGGGTCCACCAGGTACTCGGCGAATTCTTTGAATTTGACATCGGCGCCATTGATCAGGGCATCCTGTGTGGCATTCTTCCGGTAGCGGCGGATGATGCGGGTGCCGAAGCGCTTGTGAAAGGATGAGTTGTACTTGAGGGTGAACTTGTTGCGATATGCGGAAACCAGCCTCTCGAAGGGCTCGCGAACAAAGAGGAACTTGAGGTAGTTCTTGAGGCGGTGGTTGATCTCAGCAATACTGTACTGGTTTAGCGTCTTCAGGTTGGAAGGAATGTGGGCTTCATTGGAAGGGATTTCCATTGGGTCACTGTGAAAGAGAATCATAGGGACAGTGAGGCACAAAGGAAAAACAAACCCTGATATGGATCCAAAGCCTTGTATCATCACTGTAATAAGAGTTGTGTTGCTTTTTTCTACTTTTGCCAGTCAGGTCCAGTGTACAAACTGAAACTGGTGTGATTTTAGAAAAACAGTTGAACTGCCATGTGTGAGTTTTACACATTCTGGCCAATTAAAAACATTGTCAAGAGGCTGACTGCAATATTTATTGCATTAGTATCAGCAATGTCGCAGCATAACTGATTTCTGAATCAAATAGCATTTCGACAGATAGCTTTTTATTGCTAAAGTAATTTGTAAGTGTCAAGCTAGCTCAAGTGCAGAACACAGCTTGAGATCATCCTGAGTTTTTGAGGTGACAAGATGAGACATGGTACACTATAAAAGAAAATTTAAATTTCACCTATAAAACAATGCAGGAAGAAAGTAACAGTAATCTGAATTTAAAGATCCATTACTGCCACCACATAAACTGCTGTCACAACACTCTCAATCTTATTATGTTACATTCAGAACTAGCTCCGAAGTCTACTGCAACACCAAATCGCAAAAACAATGTGTAAATAGCATACTGTAAATAGCATACTGGCCTGTTTTTGGGGGAAATATCAAATCAGTTTGATATTATCACACTGGCCCAACCCCGAGTGCCAAATGCAGGGATGTGACTGCACCTTAAAACAACATTTCTGTGCAATTTGCTTCCTATTTCTCATAGAGCACTACCTTTATTAGGGCAAGGACAGGCCCCTATTTCCTGTTTCACATCTGTGAGGTACTGGACTCACCTATATTTGCCTCGGCCTGTGAGCACCATCATGACGCGTTTCCAGTTGGTACAAGCCACCTTGGGGACATAGCAGTAGATGAGCTCGTGATCCTCATCCACCACAAGGTGTTTGAGGTCTCCGGGTGTCAGGACCCGGCGTTTACGGCTGGATGCACTGTAGACTCGACAGGCATCCACTACCTGATCCCTCCTCGCCTGGTGGAGGACAGCTGCTCCGGACAGCTCCGGCTGTTCAGGCAGAGACGGAGAGGAAGGGAGAGGGAGAGAAAATGGCCTGTGAGTTCTTGACATAATACAGGACACATTTTCATTTCAATAGAATAAACAAACACTGGACATTCGTCAATTATTCAACGATATCTTCTGAGTTACACTTGGACTAAGGTACCCAGCAGCAGCTAGTAAATGTGAGTTGTTGCAACACTAGCTGCCTTGGTGGTCAGACTGGTCAAAAAAGGCAAATGAATCTGAAAAGTGGCTATTGGTTTGTCCATTGGGGTGTGGGTTTGTGGTGGTGCTAATGGTGTTAATTTGTTCATTAATTATGGTTTATTAAAGGCGTGCAGTTTGACAAATTGACAATTTGGCTGTCATGTCCCAAAATCAAGTAAAAAAGAGTCCAAAGTCAAAGTGAGGTAGATGTAGTTTGAACCTTTTCAGTCACCAGAATTTTTTTTTCTCATTAGAGTTGCATGAAAGACATCCCCCACCCCCCCAACAATGCTATTGTCCATAAGGTTGGTGGAGAGTAGACTTTGCCATGTATCTATTGTGAAATTATCTTTACAGTGTAATTTTGCTTCATGCTGTGTTGTTACCTTTTTCAAAGTGTAAGGCGGGTGCCAATAAAGCACTCTAAAATGAGTGAAACTGAACCAAAGCAAAAAGAGGGAGTGATAAAGAGAGTTAGAGAGTGTTATTAATCTCAGCCTTTATTATCATACTAATCTCTTTATTGCCTCGATCTTTTTCCCCTATCTGAGTCACTCCTAAGACTGTGATAGAGATTAGTCCATGGGTATGGAGGAAGATAATGATATTGCAGGATGATACAGATATTGAGTGTTCAATAAGCTCAAATCCAGTCAGCAATCATTCTTCTGAGGCATATTTCACATTCACCATGACACTTGTGATGAAGCGGACCATGGCAGGAGAGAAAGGAGGAGGCTGGGGTGGATTTCAAAGAGTGTGAGGTGGAGAGATGCCTGAGGGGTTTGCATCTGAAGGGCAGGAATGTTTTCTTATGCCTCTTGATTATTTTTCCTCTGGGTCTGAATTCCCCTCCAGGGCAGTTCCCCGGTTTCCTCACTGAATCTAAATTGATTGTACTGTGGCCTGCATCTTTACTGCCACAGCCCACTGAGAACAAATGTGGCCTTTCAGTGCCATGCTGGCCAGGGCTGACACTGAGCGCTGAAATAACTCAGGGACCACCACCAAGCCCTAGACATGGAGACAGCTTGACGAAGGAGGTTTGGATGCATTCCTCCTTGAAGTCAAGCATGTCTCCAAGTGGGCAATTCATCATATGCACACCTTGTTACATAAACATGGTTGCAAACCAATCTTTTACACTTTTTTTTTAATCTGATGATGGCACAAAGAGGCATTCAAAGAAACACATGACCTTAAAAGTCCCTTTTAGTAGACTGTTACTTTCTCAGTGACCTCAGTTTGACGGTCATGTAGCGATAAAGGTCATATGTCAGTTCTCTCTGTCTGTATTGCCTTGAAAAGTCAATTAGGTGAAGAGCTGGAAGGGTTTTTCCCACTGTGACTTCACATTTAAACAACATTGAATGTGGGAACACTCTCATTAATAATTTAAAGATAGCTGTCATGTTAATGACAGCACTTTAATGTGTTGTGTTAAGTCAAATAACCTAATGCTTAAAGGCACAATGAGCAGGATTCCTCCATGGTTGCCCCTCCTCCCCAGCTCAGGGGGAAAACCAGATTCACTTTCAATCTGGAACAAGCACAAACATGCCGTTTTGTCCTGCTAAATATGTTTTTTTAAGTGATTAGTCAACCGTTTTGTTTATCCTCTTTTGTTTATGATCAATCTGGCACTTGTTAGTTACATTTTCTTAAAAACTAGCCTTCACGTATTGGCTAGGGGGCATGCTTGGCACCCAAACACGGGTTTCTTGGGTGAACCTGCTCCCTCAAAGGGGGATAGAAAAGTGTAATTTTTTATTTAGGAAAATCCTACTTACAGTACCTCTAAAATAAATGAAAACTTTTGGAAATGTCTCTTTTGTTGATTCAAACAAAAGTTTAATTTTCATCCGAGGGATACAAGTGATCTAATGGCCAGAATAAAGATCTGAAAAGATTGTATTTTTGATTTGTGTGCTCATAATGTAACCCTTGGACAGCCTATTCCCACCAGATAATAACTACAACTTGTTTCCAAGATAATAACCAGTGTCCACAACAGATGGGTATTGGACTTGTTTGCTCATTATATGGATTTTGTTCCCACGTTATTACAACTTGTGCACACATATGGATTTGGTCCCCAGTAGATAAAAGAACCAGCGAGCAGACTATATATGAATCTTGCCAAAAAAACCAAAATGATTTGCACATTTAGATCTTTGAACATAATATTATATTTCCACATGATAATATCTAGGTGGACAATTTAATATCCTGGTTCCACAAGATGAAATATATAATCTTTTTCCCCACTGTAAACACTATAAATTAAATTCTACTTAAGAAGTTTAGTTCTCTTTTGGTCGAACAGTTTACTTTTTATCTTGGTAGGAGTACAGACTTCAAATCCACTGGTGAAATGTTGAAAGAAGTGCTCCTTTGTTTTCCTCCGTGGTTGATAAAATGTGATTAAATGCCCTCTTGGGTGCACCTCTAGGAGAGAAAATGGAGAAAATTATGGTGACCTTGAAATTAGGAAAATGTGATACAGGGCTATACATGATGATACAGGGCTTTTTTTTTTAACAAAGGTCCCCCCTGATGCAACTGGTGCCCTTTTAAATGTTTTTCACCCATGACCCATAGTTGGCCTGAGTCCGCCACTGTTCCCATCTCCATGTTTTTACCTCTCCTTTAACCTATTACACCCTTTACGTGTCTTCTTTTTGTCAAGCCGTGTTCTCCGTTCCCTGTCAGATCAAACGGCCCTTTAAAGTATTTTGACGGAAGTGTAAATTGACAAGGCATGATGGATTATGAACATCTCTACTCTCTCACGTCTCTCTTTGTGTGTTCTCCACTCCTTCCTATTCATGCTTACGCCAACACATCAAAGCCCACTAAAGCGCAACAGTACATAAAGAATAGCGGCTCTTTGTTGATTAAAATCTCTCCCTTTTTATCCGCTCGGAGACATCAAGCTATGATTCACACAAATGTCGCAGCGGGCATGCGGCCCTCCATCCCATGGGAGGACAAACGCTGCAATTAGCATGGGAGAAAGAGACAAGGGGAGGAATCTTGTCATCTCCTGCTCTGCCTCACTGTTCCTCTCCTTATCTCTCTTCTTTCCGCGGGATTACTTTTTGCTATTTTCTCTCTTCTGCAAGCAGCTCAGTCAAGTCTCTTGTGCGGTTTTGATGAAAGGGTGAGGATGAGAGGCAGGGAGAGGAGATGAGAGAGGCGATAAGTCGATACTGTGTGTGAGGGTGCCGTGATGGAGATCACTGACCTCTGGCCGTGTCAAGCTGTTCCCATGGGCGAGCAGATACCATTACGTGCTTATTTGCTCGCATATTACCCCCCTTAATCCCCTGTGGACACAAACTAGTGGATCCTTATTGGATAACAGCAAGCAAAAAGTCATAAAACCATAACAGTAGTTAGCGGCTTCGCATGATAAGGTCAGTTCAGCAGTTTTTCCCTGTGCAGCTGCAGTGTATAATGAATTACTTAGTTACAGCCTACAGATTCTATACATTGGTTTATCTTGTGCAACTTGCACATCATAACTGGGAGAAAATTCAAAGGGAATCCTCATGCATACATTTAAACGTAATCTCAGCATAAATATTATTATCAGCATCGTGAATGCAAAAAGTAAAATCTCTATTTTCTTATCTACAGACGTCGGGAGGAGTTTCAAGACGGGCCCATTGTGCATTCATCTTTTCCCGCCGCTGCACATTTGTTGTCGAAATGTGCGAGAAACCGGAGCGACGTGGAGATTGTGTTTTTAAGTCTCCATTTCCTCGCCAAGGCTGCGTGATTCTCGCTGAAAGTTGTTATGAGTTTGAAATATGATCTGAGATTCAGCACCGACACGCAATGGCGGTAATGAATAGCTTCCCCCTGATGTGCTGATGGCTGCAAAGCAAGAAAGATAGTGGAGGGAAGCAAGGAGGGGATTACAAATGGGAGGGCGGAAGGAAGGTCGTTAAATCAAGACTCGTCTGCCTGTTATTAAATCAATTATTTACAATTTCATTAAGGTGAAACTTATTTATGCATGTTACACCCATTTTATTCTATTTTACCGTGTTTTATTCTCTGCAATCTTTAATGACTGTTTACTTTTCTTCCTTTTGCATTTTGTGTTGTTTCTCAAATGTACAGTATAAATAACCTTTCCTTGCCATGCTTTTGGAAACTAAGCTGGCATCCTGCATTCTCAAGGAAGTTTGGCTAATATATTATAAATAAAGGCCTATGAAGGTGCACAACAACATTTCCAGCCAGAACGTCCTATAGCCTGTTTGTTCTCTAATACGACCCACAGTTATTTTTTCTGAAAAAGGGGCCTGTTTAGCTGGCAGGATATCAACATATCCTTATACTCAAATGTTATAGTCGCAGTTTTAAATGTGTGATGTTGGGAAATTGTTATTAGATTGGTTTCAGCCAATTGTTATAGATGAGCCTCAAGGGCCTGGGCCCAATCATTTGTAAATGAAACGACCGGGATCACACATTTCCTAACTATAATTTGGCACCTAGTACACAAGTAACAAGTAACAAAGGACACAACAAAGGACAAACAAAAAAACATTTCCTTTTCAAACAATTTGTTGTTCCCTAAAAAATAAGTGTGATTTAAGTCTCTGCCTAAGACAATATTACTCCACGATATCTCTACATAGGAAATAGTTGTTTTCTGCTGTATTAATGCCCTGAATGTAGTGTTCAACAACTTTAACTAAAAAAAAAAAGATGCTATTAATATTTCTACTTTTACTGAATGATGGTAGGCTACATCTACATGGGACATGTAATTTTCACACAATGGTATTGCTGCTTCAATTCTGTAAGAAATCTGAGTACAACTTGCAAAAAACACTGGATGTAAAGAAAAAGAAAGTCCAACTCATAAATTAGAATCTGTTGAAATCCTTCATACATTAGGAGAAGGGCTCTAAGTGACCGAAACTCATACTGAGATATATCTAGAGAATGCTACATTTGCACTGTGAATTAGCATACATATGGAAACAACTTGCTGTTTATAA
>JAOWBC010000904.1:17801648-17823720 GCA_028566105.1 Hypoplectrus providencianus | reverse complement strand
TGTCCGATTAACAATTCTCTCTGGGTCTGAAAAGTAGAGCCAATGTGGAAGTGCTTTAAAACCTGTGTTCTTTCAAACGGAAAGCTGGTGAGTCCATTTGTTGCCAAAAGAAGTCTGACCATACGGAAATATAAAGAAAAATGAGCCTCATTCTCACCTGATTAATTTCTATATAATCTTATGGTTTCAGTGAGAGTAAATAGACGATAAAACAGGGCATACTTTAGGGTGTGGCTACAGGTACAGTCACCACTGTGCACCGTGAGTTTTGTCTTTCCAAATTAGGACAGTGTATTTCAGCACTTCAAACCTGATTGTAACATTTTGGCAACCTTAAATGTCCAGCTCAGTGTTAGGTTGTAAAAAAAAAAAAAAAAAAGAGTGAATTATGGATGCACCCTGCGCACCACGCTAGTTAGCCAGTGCTAGCATTGGATGATGATAAATTAGCAGCTTTTGAGTTGGTGTCGTCAAAAAGTCGAATTTGAGGCTTAAAATTGTAACTGGTGACAAGGTGACAGTATAAAATTCCTTTATAAAGTCAAAGTCTCTAAAGCGCTCATCAATGATTCAAGCTTGAAGCAACTACAAGAAACTTTAACTTTTATTTTGAGCTGACTGGCCGTGGAGAGATGTTATGGTTAAGCTATTTAGTAGCTATTTACTGTAGCTATTTATTTTATTCCTTTTTGTTTCTTATTTTTTTAGAATTTATAGAATTAGCTGACAATGCAATACCTTATTTGTATAATGTATAATAATGTATAACAATGATAAAAATTGTTTTATAAAGCTGTATGTTAGAGAAGCTACTTTCTAAGAACATTTGCGAGGGGTGAGAAATTAGTGCAAAATCCTCATAAAAAGGGATGATTATCATCCGGATTTTTAAAAAAATCGATACACAGTCGTCCATAAAGATGGAACAAAAAAAATTGTCTTGCCAAGAAATATTGGTGATAATGTGATTATTCTTGACAGACAATATTTAATTTTCTCCAAATGTTAATAACCAATCTCTTCCAATTATACCACAATGAATAAAAGCAGAGTTAATAGAGGACTGTGTCTAAAACTAAATAATTCCAACTTTATGGTTATTGATGAATTCCCCCATATGGTTCTGGCTCCGGTTTGCTCTTTTCATTTCTTTTTCTTTTTGCCTTTCATGCTCCAGTCTCATAAAGTACAACATCAAAAAAACTCATGGGAAAAAAACATCTCCTGCTCTCTGCCAGTCAATCTAGACTCTAAGTGTTCACCTCGACCGTGTGGGGCCCGACGATCTCTCCGTGAGCTTTGAGGTAAAAGACTCCACAGCTCTTCAGCTCCCTCTTCAACTCTGCGGTGCTAGTCTTCATCTGCTCCTGCACAGCCTCCACCAGCTCGCTCCAGCCATGGCACACTGAGGGGGAGCGAAAATTTGTTACAGAAAAACAATTGCTTTTGATTGAGAGTATAATATAATAACCCTTCATTGGCTTGAATTTCATTTTGTTGACTGTTTACTCAGATGTTTCAGATTAAATTTTAATTACCACGCTCTTTCAACCCCCAGCCATATTTCTGAGAGTCTTGAATAGCTGTTCCCAGCAGAGATGTCTGTTGTAGAAACTTCCGGATGCTGTCTATGTTAAGACTGGCACCTCCCAGTACTGAAAAAAAAAGAAGAAGAGAAAAGGGAATGAGAAACAAGTGTTGATGAGAGGTAAATAACTGAAGGGAAGGAAAGGAATAAAGAACACAGGAAAAAAGAGGGAAGTTAAAAGAATACAGAAGACAGAAGAGAAAGAGGAAACAGTGGCGAGAAAAACACAAAAATGCCTTCTGATTAAAAATATGGTTTTCAACAAAAATACAACTCAGCGGAAACACATGCTAAATTTGGCATAACAGTATGTTTTCACCTACAACATATATCTGTGAAAAATAATGCACTTAAACTTTGACTAAATCCGCTATAAGTGATCTTAAACAGTGCAAAATTATTTAGGTTCTGGCCACAGGGTGAATTTCAATGATAAATATGATAATTTCCTAAATCTTAGACTTTTTGAAATTACTTTTAGTGAATAAGAAATACCTAAAAATGTTTGGGATTTCATGCCTGAGGTGGAAATATCTATTTTCTGAAATGTTGCTCTACTATCAAATGTACGGATCATAAATATATATATTTGAGGTCTAACTTTAATAATTAATTAATACGGTAGAGCTCAAAAGGTGTTCATATCATCCAGTTATTTAAACCCAAACGCTGATTTTTTTTAACCCTGATTTAACCATGTTTTTTTGTGTCGAAATTGGTTCAGTTTGACAATGTTAATGTGCTTAAATAGGGACAATGACACATTTCAAAATGTTAAATATGGGATTTTATATAGACCATTTATGAGGATATTCTGAGGACATCTAAACGGAGAGGAGAGAAAAGAAACGGTTCATAATTACCGGCTCTTCAGACTGGCAGAATGAAACACTCACCCCTCGTGGCTCCTCTTGGTGAAGGAGCAACAAGGTCAAGGATCAGCACCTTTCTCCTCAACGCTGCAGCTTCCTGAAGGAGCACGAGGAGAGAAAAACTGAATAAATTAGAGCGGCAGAGTCACACAGCTAAAGAGAAAGAGGCAAATTAAATATTGAAACGGGTTAAGGACTTGTCCCTCTCAACAATCCAGGCTCCTTCTCGTTCATTTCCTTTCCACTTTCCTCCCTAGCTGCTCACAGATCATCCCATTACCATAAAGTCCATTAATATGATAATTATCTGAGCTGGTTTTTCCGAACGTATGCATTTATTGACCAGATGAGAAGTAATTATGAGGTTGAGTGAGTGGAGTGTCCTCTGACCACACGGAGTGTTATTGCTGGAAGGATGCAGAGAAACGTCAAAGCTACACAAAGTCTGTTACAGAAAAACCCAATCACTTCATGACAGCAGTGAGGGTGAACTCTACAAATAGCTCCATGAAGCTATGAATAAAGGAAAATTAAATGTTTCAAAGGGACATAACAAAACAAGGAAGGTGCCCAAAGATTGGTCATCCTCTCACTGCTCAAAGTATCAACAGCATACATTAGGAATGTAAAGTCCTATCGATTGAAGACTACTTGTTGGTGAACATTATGTATATACGGCTAAAAGCCACTCCTTCGAGCCGGATTTGAACCAGCGACCTAAGGATTCCTATGAGGTCCCCTTTGTGTGGGACGTCCGCTACAGTCCTCCGCTCTACCAACTGAGCTATCGAAGGGACACAAGCAGGCTGCAGCCACTAGCACACACATTCATACTAACTGGAGTGTCACTATCTATACAGTGGTTGCCATCATAGATGGACGAAGAGAAGACACAAACAGACAAAAGACAACAAAAAGACACAGCAAAAAACCTGGACACAGTTCCAGCATAGACATATTTGGAAGGTACAGAAAATTTTGACATGTCTGAGCAAATCTCATGCTCTCAAAAACCACTCCTTCGAGCCGGAGTTGAACCAGCGACCTAAGGATTCCTACAAAGTCCTCATTGTGTGGGACGTCCACTACAGTCCTCCGCTCTACCAACTGAGCTATCGAAGGGAGACAAGTGGTTAGCAGCCACTACACAGAACATTAATACGAACGAGTGTCACTGTTTATAAAGTTCTTGTCATCATAGATGGACTAAGAAGAGACAAAGAGACACCAAACAACTACAAAAAGACACTTACAGCCAAAAACCTGAACACAGTTCCAGCATAGACATATTTGGGACATACAGAAAGTTTTGTCATGTTTGAGCAAATATCGTCTTTACTGACATACTCCCAAAAGCCACTCCTTCGAGCCGGATTTGAACCAGCGACCTAAGGATTCCCATGAGGTCCCTTTTGTGTGGGACGTCCACTACAGTCCTCCGCTCTACCAACTGAGCTATCGAAGGGACAAAGCAGGCTCCAGCCATAGACATTCATACCAACTGGCGTGTCAGTTATTAACTAAGGGGGACACGTCCAGGGTCCCACCAGGACAAAGAGACCAACAACAACTGTGACAAAGGTCAAGACAAATACAAAGGGACACAAAACGACTACAAAAGAGACCCAAAACTATTTCAGAGAGTTGCAAAGAACATGAAATAGGCAAAACAGAATCAGGAAAAAATACTTCCTAAAGACCAAAACATTTAAAATGTGAAACAAAACTACAGAGAGACACAAAGCACCCAGAGAAGAGACAAGTTTGGCCACTTCCGTATGAATGTCGTCTCAATTGATGTGGGAGTGTGAATTTAATAACAGGTCCTATCATGAAGTAATTACTGAACAGGAGTAATGGGGACACAGAACAGCCAGAAAGGAGACACAAACCATCAAAAAGACACTGACAGGCAAAAAAACCTGGCCGCACTTTGAGCAGAGACATATTTGGAATGTACAGTGAGTTTTATTATGTCCTTTGGGATGTGGTCTTTATTGATGTGCTCTTAAAAAAAGCCACTCCTTCGAGCCGGATTTGAACCAGCGACCTAAGGATTCCTATGAGGTCCCCTTTGTGCGGGACATCCTCTACAGTCCTCCGCTCTACCAACTGAGCTATCGAAGGGACAGAAGCAGGGTCCCGCCACTAGCAGATACATTCATACTAACTGGAGTGTCACTGTCTATACAGTGGTTGTCATCATAGATGGACAAAGAGAAGACACAAACAGACAAAAGACAACAAAAAATCTGGAGACAGTTCTAGTATAGACATATTTAGAAGGTACAGAAAGTTTTGACATGTCTGAGCAAATCTCGAGCTTTCAAAAGCCACTCCTTCGAGCCGGATTTGAACCAGCGACCTAAGGATTCCTATGAAGTCCCCTTTGTGTGGGACGTCCACTACAGTCCTCCGCTCTACCAACTGAGCTATCGAAGGGACACAAGCAGACGGCAGCCACTAGCACAGACATTCATACCAACTAGTGTCAGTTAATAACTAATGGGGACACGTCCAGTGGCCCACCAGGACAAAGAGACCAACAACAACTGTGACAAAGGTCAAAACAAACATATAGAGACACAAAACGACTACAAAGAGACACAAAACTATTTCAGAGAGTTTCAAAGAAAATGAAATAGGCAAAACAGAATCAGGAAAAAATACCTCCTAAAGACCAAAGCATTTAAAATGCGAAACAAAACTACAGAGAGACACAAAGCACCCAGAGAAGAGACAAGTTTGGACATTTCTATGTGAATATCGTCTTTACTGACATAAGAGTGTCAAGTTAAAAACAGGTTGCATCATGACATTATTACTGAACAGGAGTAATGGGGACACAGAACAGCCAGAAAGGAGACACAAACCATCAAAAAGACACTGACAGACAAAAACCTGTACACACTTCCAGCATAGACATATTTGGAACTAAAGTCAGGTTTGTTATGTCTTCATGAATGTCATCTTTATTGACATGCTCTCAAAAGCCACTCCTTCGAGCCGGATTTGAACCAGCGACCTAAGGATTCCTATGAAGTCCCCTTTGTGTGGGACATCCTCTACAGTCCTCCGCTCTACCAACTGAGCTATC
Source organism: Hypoplectrus providencianus (assembly GCA_028566105.1). Lineage (NCBI taxonomy): Eukaryota > Metazoa > Chordata > Actinopteri > Perciformes > Serranidae > Hypoplectrus > Hypoplectrus providencianus. The sequence continues at coordinate 17,818,163 of JAOWBC010000904.1, read as the reverse complement.
GAAGGGACACAAGCAGGCTCCAGCCACTAGCACATACATTCATACTAACTGGAGTGTTACTGTCTATACAGTGGTTGCCATCATAGATGGATGAAGAGAAGACACAAACAGACAAAAGACACAGCAAAAAAATCTGGAGAAAGTTCTAGCATAGACATATTTAGAAGGTATAGAAAGTTTGGACATGTGAGCAAACCTCAAGCTTTCAAAAGCCACTCCTTCGAGCCGGATTTGAACCAGCGACCTAAGGATTCCTATGAGGTCCTTTGTGTGGGATGTCCACTACAGTCCTCCGCTCTACCAACTGAGCTATCGAAGGGACAAAGCAGGCTGCAGCCATACATTCATACCAACTGGAGTGTCAGTTAATAACTAATGGGGACACGTCCAGGGGTTACTCTCAAAAGCCACTCCTTTGAGCCGGATTTGAACCAGTAACTAAGGAATCCTATCAGTCCACTTTGTGTGGTACACTGCAGTCCTACACTCTATTAATACTAATATCTTCAGTAATATTCACCTCTACCAAATGAGGCTTCATTAAGCTCTACTTTTTCCTTGTCCTTCTCTTCTCAACGCTTTAGAAAAGACCAAACAAAAAACAGAAAGTAATTTCAGTAAACAAAGCAGTTACTGTACTGTCAGTACTCTGTGACTGACTCTGGAGTAAATCTAGCATTAAGCTAACCTTTGCCACAGCCAGGCCTCCTGATCCCCCTCCAATAACCAGCAGATGGTAGTCATAAGGCCACATTGATGGTCCAGTTGGTGGGTCCATGTTTCAAGTCCTGACACTGGGACCCTGACTGTCGTCTTAGACCTGGAAGCAAAGACACATACACAAACCAAAACACATACATTCTCAGTGAGATTGGACTTTGGCCTCTCTCTAACCAATGGCTGGATGAGGGCTGCACAAGAGGACGTCAACTGACGTCAGTCAGAGCAAGACTTGCTCTTATTGAATGTCAATTAGAGAAAAACTTTTAATTAGCCAATATTATCAGCCAAAATCCAAAATAAATTGATACACATCATGTGGGTCACTTTGCAAAGTCACTTCAGTGCAAAATTGGTGCAGGTTAAAACATTTCACAAAAACATAAAAACATTTCATTTTGCATTCACCACCGAAGGTGCACTATGACTCCATTTTCACGGTGACGGGGCGCCATCATGTGGTGAACCCATGAACCCCATCAAATATTAGCAATATCAAGGGTCTTGGTAAACAGGTAACACTTTGTCACTTTATCAGTTAAAAAAAAACGACACATACATTCCTTAAACACATATACGCAATTTAAATATTGTTGACACATTTGTGAAACGTTACTTTTTGCTGGCGAGACAAGCTGTTCAAGAAAAGACATCCTACCTTCTCCTTGCGGCGAAATGTCAGCACTTCTCTGAATACTTCTCTACACCTTGACGCCTTATTGAAGTTATTGTTAAGTTAATTAATAGTTCAAAAATAAGAATTGAAATTTGCGAAAAAGGTCATGGACCGTTAACTTCAAAATAAAGCAGATGAAGGGTGAAACATTTTCGGGGAACTAGAAGAGATGCATTCCAGTGTCACCAGAAATGCAGAAATTCTGAATATACTGGGCGATTACGACCGGAAACTGTTGCTCTCATGGAAGATGTTGCATGTGTATTTTGTCCTCATTCTTTAGTTTTAGAATTCAGAAAAAAATATGTTTTATATAATATACACATATACGTTATAGATAATTTCTGCGTTGCTTCTCCTTTGTTTTTTCATTGTGGAATTTACTTTAAGCAGGGGAGTAAGGAGCTTGCGAGGAGGCCTTGAACGCAGCACGGCCCTCTACCGGGCAGCGGCAGTAGTGCAGCCGCGGCTACGCGCTGGGACTGGTCCTTTCGCAGCCATTTTCTGTCCAACCAAACAGCCGTCTCAGGAAGGTAACCAACCAGGGCTTCATTGCAGGTTTGTGCCTGGCTCCGGCCAATGATTGCTAACCGATTTCTCGTTAGCTCGAATGGAAATGTCCGTCTCTGTCTGATTTTTTATTTGTTGTCTGAGTGAATGCGGGCTGCTCATCAGGAAGTATCCAGCGGGTGAAAGTTTATAAACGTCTATTTAACATTTCGGCCTCGGCCACGTCTTGCTCTGCTCTGTACGACAAAGAACAGGCCAACACTGTCTGCAGGCGCGAGTTGCAGTGGACCTACAATGAAAATGTATTCAAGGGACACTATGTACCTGAATAGGTTAACTACAGAAGGTAACAGTCCGCCTGACAGCCTATCCTCATTATAGAAAAACTCAATAGTTGCATTATGACCGGCAAACTGGCTAGCTAGTTTCAGTCGGTGGTTTGCATAAGCTAGCGTTAGCTAAATATCTCAGAGACCCGCGGCTGATATCTGCTAACGTTAGTTAGCATAGGTTAGCTAAACAGATACATGCACTTGGCGTGTTGCTAACGAAAGCTTGTCTCAATGTGGGTGTACAGCTGTCTAGCAAACATGTTTTCCCATTAAAGTAATAATGCTAACTACATTAAAACAACTGGTGCTAGCTCGCCATCCAAGTGCCCTGCCAAATTTCCAAATTTCTCTTGAAAAGCTGGTCCCCAAGGCCAGCAAACACATTTCATCATATAAAACTGCGTGTATTATGAAGGGGGAGGGGGGTTATTTTTGGCAGCATTTATTGGTAACCTGAATATTCATCCGTTCTCTAGAAGAGGCAGCACTACTAGTCAGTGTCTTAGAAACGGAAATGTATAACGTTAACGGTCATGACCTGAATGCAACATCTGGCAACAAACCAAAAACGCTGTTTCGTCAAGTCAGTGAGCTAACGAGTAGGTCAGCAGCGGTAGCTAGCTCCTTACGTAAAGACACAGACAAAGAAAAAACACAGTGGCTTGATTTCTAACATAAGGTGTCATCAAAATTAGAAATAGACGAATAAAGAGTTGACAGCTGAGCCCTGCTGTGGACTTGTTTTTTTGTATTACATTTTTTTGTCCTAAATTACGTCGATATAATATTCAAAGCACTATTTCCGGTGTGGCTTGACCTATATGGGGATTATTCATACCAATTTTATTTGAAGAATATTTACAAATCAATGAAACAGCCAATATAATGGAAATTTGAGCACTGAGGGGTGTAGAGCTCAGAATCAAATTTGATAAGATATTATATTGATTATAATCACTGTACAATATTTGCTTCCAAGTCTACCAATTCAGTCGTCAATTTGAGATAATTTCATGTCCATTTCAACACAAATGGCAACTCATAGAAAATAACTAAAGTATGATCTGACAACTCAGTTACTGAGCTCTTCAACCCATTCAAATCAACAATTAAATATATTCAGTTTAATAAAAACTATAAATGTGTCAGATTGTGGATCATTGAACCCATGTTTGGATATACATTAGTGTATTGTTACACCCCAAATAGTGATATAGAGTAGTTCTTAGTTTCAAGTTTAGTTTGTCATTATCAAACACACAAACACAATACACAGTTTTACCTCTGGTGTCACAATATTCTGTTGATCTACAGTATAGGTGGCAATAGCACGTAGATATGTTGCAAGAATAATGGCATCATATCCTTTGATGAATGCATCAGCATTATGTTTTAATCCACAATATTAAAATACCCTAATCTCAATTGTTTTAACTAGCGATTTTAGTGGTTTTAAGTCTGAATCGGTTTACCAGCTGTTTACCTTCATCAAGATTCATGTTTGGGATGCTTAATACACTTTAAGATTGCAGGTACATTGCTATACCTCCAGATGTTGAAATTACACGTGTGTTTGGGGTTTGTGTTGCAGATGGACGGAGACAGTTCGACCACCGACGCCTCCCAGCTGGGAATCACCGGAGAGTACATGGCATCCGGTCACTACGTTCTTCAGTCTCAGGATGGTAAGTAGAAGCCAGAGTGTTTTGTCTCAGGAGCTGAGGGTGTACTGTTTGACAAAGCATTAGCTGTTAGCTGCTGCCTCAAATGTCAGATAACAGGTACTACAATGGCGTTAATGCCAGTCTTTGTCAACCAAGGCTTTCTGCTTAAGGCTTGTTCCCATGAAAACGCACTCTTGGTGTGTCATTTGCTTCCTACTTCCAACCATGAAGAATTTTAAAACATAGGGTTTAAGAGAGCCAGGCATTTGACATGGAAACCTTTGTCTTAAGGCTCAACATATCCTTCTGCGTGGTATAACCCTGGGATTTATTTTGCATGTTTGGTGTCTAGATGACGGTGAGGAGAATCTGAATGACCATGACGACAGCGGCATCAAAGAGAACTTCAGGGAGCAGGACATTTACCTTCCCATTGCCAACGTAGCTCGCATCATGAAGAATGCTGTTCCTCAGACTGGGAAGGTTTGTGCAGTAAATTAAGTTACATCACCAGCTAAATAATATGCAGTAATATATATATAATCTCATGCAAGTGTAGGCATTGGCCATTTGAACTTATATCATCATGATTACACCAGACACAATCTCAAAGTCCAGGTCATATTTACTTTTAAACGTTGTGTTTGGCACTTTGTTCAAACCACTGAAACTGCAGTGGAGCTGATAATATGACAAACAGACGTTTTATCCTGGGGTTATTCATCCTGAGTGACAGAAGAGCAGTTCTAAAATTCTTTGTTGGGTTCATGCGTACAATTTCTTGAGTTAACATGTTTGAGCTTCCCTAATGTCTTTCTTTGTGAAGCTTGTTTGAAGGCCACATGGTGTTATTCACTTAAAAAATGCATTTTTGCAGTCAAAAGTGAAAGTGCTTGTTTTCAGTTTTCCTGCTGTTTTGACTGGGAACATTTTGTCCCATTTCCCTCAGATTGCAAAAGATGCCAAGGAGTGCGTTCAGGAGTGCGTAAGCGAGTTCATCAGCTTCATCACGTCAGAGGCGAGCGAGCGCTGCCACCAGGAGAAGAGGAAGACCATCAACGGCGAGGACATCTTGTTCGCCATGTCCACGCTTGGCTTCGACATGTATGTGGAGCCGCTGAAGCTTTACCTGCAGAAGTTCAGAGAGGTGAGACACGAAATCAGGTCCAAGTGACCACAGAGGCATCCACTCACATCTCTTGCAACAGTGGGAAACCAATCCCATCTGATACTCAAGTCTGCTGTTACAGCTGATCCATAGCCATTTAAAGAAAGTCACATCAATGGAAGATCAAAATAATTGAGCTCTCTGCATGGCAGGCAGGTTTACCAGCTCTGCTATAATTTAGTCATAGTACAGTGGCTATGAAGACATGTCCTCTGCCACTATACAAATCATACTCACTATATTATTGTACCCACATTAACATATTTTCATTAGTATTTATCTTCTCATGATACAAAAATCAGTGCATTCCAAGAAGCTTTGTGACTCCTCTCAATGAGTAAGAGAGACACAAGAGCTAGATACGACAAGAGACGTGATGTGATGAAGCGCCAGGGTCCAGTCCTCTCGCAGGTCCTTGAGAACGTCCCACAAGGCTGGCCTTAGCTCGGCCTGTTGACTGGAGCAGATTATCCACAGTGTGCTCCAACCACGTTGCATCACCATGGCGGGTACCGACTCAAATAAAAGGCGTCAGGGCTCCGCGGCACTGTCAGCAACCCACCCAACCAAGCAGACTTTGTGGTTCTAAACTTAGGGTGGCTGCAAGCCTATTTAGTCGGGATCATAGCACACAGGATCAGGCTACCCACCAGCCCTCTACTATTTCTAACTGAAAATTGAAGTGGTTAAAGAATTGCAACTAAAAACCAATCGCTAAAGAGTATTGTAGTATTACATCACAGCCCCCCTGGCATGCTCTCAAAGCAGACAGATTTTTATCAAGAATAGACCAACTGTAAAATGTTCTTAATCCGTGAGCAGTTGAAAACCAGTCTGTCTCATGTGTTCCTGAGACTGAAGAGATCATTAAAAGTGACAACATGAATGGCCACTCGAAATGAACACATATTTTGAGCAAACATAAAGACTCCAGTCAAAACTGAGGGTACAGAAAATAAATGATCTGAGATCCTAAATCCCCAATCCACTATAATACTAACTGCACAACATCATACATATATATAGAGAGAGAGCTAGATAGATAGATAGCACTGAATCCCAGTGGAAAAAGTACCATAAAATATCTTCTTTGGGTTTAAATTTACAAACCCTGCCATAGTTTGACTGTGCCATGATGGTTTGGCATGAATACACAAAACTGTTACAGCCATAATAATAGTTTTTTTTTTTTTTTTACAAAAAGATAATAATCCAAATAATCTAAACCAGTCTTTTTTTTTTTCTTGTCTGCTACTAACAATTTTTTTTGTGTGTGATCAAAAGCAGCCCGGCTGTCAACAGACAGAGCATGAAGCAGCTGGGTTGCCAGATGTGTTGGGATTTTCAGCAGGAACATGGGTAGAGTCACAGCTTGTGTTGAAAATAAAATGCTTAAATACAATCACTTTGATCACCATACATCCGGTTATATTGACCAGAAAACTTTGTTGAAAATGCTGTTTCAGTCTGATCCCTCTTAATCTTAATTTTAAGGTTTCGACATGTGGCTGCAAAGGCCTGAAAATGATATCACTTCAAGCTGACACCACATTCTTCTTTAGTTCCAGATGCTCATGTTTTCCCTTATTTAATGTGTTCTTCTGCTCCTCTGGTGTTTTTCCAGGCTATGAAGGGGGAGAAGGGGATTCCCGGAGTGGCGGTTGGAGAAGGCCTGGGCGATGATCTCACAGATGATAGCTTCAGTGAGTACAACGGTTTTTGCTTATCAGGCCTCTAATAAATGGTCTTTTTCATATACAGTGCTTACGTTTTTAAGGTTTTTAAAAGAGCTTTGAATGTCTGTTGACATGATTAAAAAAAAACTAAAAGTTAAGGCTGTACAGGTATACGGTGAGCAAACAGATTTTTTTCACAATAAAAATGTTGTTTTTAAAAGGAAATGCTAACAAATCTGGAATGTAGAGACATATTTTGTTTGATTCGACATGTTGTGAATTGAGGTTATTTTCCATAAATTTCAGGACTGATCCCGTCTGGTCGGCTCTTGTCTTGTCATTGGTCGAACAGTAGCTAATAAGAGGGCGTTCACACCTGTGCTGTTTGTTCCACAGGAAACCAACTCTAGACTGTTTTGTCAGATTTAACATTATATTTTTTCATGAATGCTCAAACAAACTCTGGTGTGGACCAAACTATGGTCGGCCACATATATGCAGGTCTCAGTTTGCTTGCAGGTGCACCACATTTCAGTCTTCTTCTCACATCTTGTAGTCGACAGATGAATGTCAGTGCTTGGTGACTTGATAAATCACAGTGTGGCAGCAGACCAAATGGAAAAATGCAACATCTTCAAACTGTGTCCTCCGAAGTATTTCTTTACAGCTGAAACCAGGTTCTAATTTCAAACTGCCCAGTAGGGGGCACTAGAGCGCTTTCAAAGACAGTGTTTTTCAGTTGAGTTGCATTCTAACTGGTTTCTATGATGATAGCAAATAGCTGATTGCTATGAAAATTACAGCACAATATCTGCTCTGGATGAAGTATGTAGAGAAAGAGAAAGAAACCAAAGTGGTCTTTGTGGAAAGAAGAATTATTGGCACCTGTTGGTGTTCAGTGTTGTTCAGTACTGTATGTGTCAGTTAGTCTTTGTGGTATTTGTCTAATGTTTGAATCCGTGGGGTAAATCAATGTTATGACTGAAGCTTAACTATTCAATATCACCCTTACATGAATTTTTGCATTTCACCATATGTATTTCTTTTACTTTCTATTTCGGCATGCTTTTTTGCTTCGGTCACTTTGTTCTGCTCTTCGTTCAGTCTTATTAAAATACACACTCTGCCCCCGTCAGCAAATCCACTGCCAGCTGGGATTATCACAGCAGATGGTCAGCAGCAGAACGTCATGGTGTACACCACCTCATATCAACAGGTAAACCCCACACTTTCAAAGTTGCTCCACTGATTTCTCATGTGTATGGAGGCACATTCCTGCCAGTGTGATGAAGAGAAAATAGAGGACACTCAAAATACTTGAGTTAGTATCTCAAAATGTTCCTGAGCTTTGTTAACTTAATGAAGTAACATTTTAGTTTAGAATTACTGATTATCCTACATTGACCTGGTGTCTCTAAACACTGACTTTTCAGAAAAACATTGTCTCTTAAAATATGACATAGCAACTCTACTTTTAACTTATACTTTTTAGAAAAATAAGATAGTACTTCAAAGTTATGATTTGCTAATCTACGAATGGGGGTGCAAAGGGGTGGAAATTTTTCACTGAATTTACAGCAACGTTCTATGGAAAGTTAATGCACAGTGCATGTAGGGGGCGTGGCCTCAGTAACCCTGCAGTAGGCAATGTGCTGTGTGCATGTGGTTGAGAAATATAAATACTGTGTACGTGCCTCTGGTTGTTTTAGTCAAGATTATGCTAATATATATTTTAAACAACTATATTTAAGTTTTTTGTTAATGGCCAATTATTACCACAAATTGCCATTAATTCTAACAGAAAGTTTCCATTATGGACAAATATTTGCAACCGTAGTTGCTTAGCATGACTATCTCCAAAAGACGAGGAGAATTCTCAGGCTAATGACTGACTTATCTGTAAATCATGAGCTGGTATCGGAACAGTCAAACCGTCTCAAAATAACAAGTAAGCATCTTGAGAAAGTTTTTCATTATTTTGAAATACCTAATCTTTCTGCAAGCAAGACATCTATACAAGACTTCCATAGGTCCGATACTGGATTTGATTATGAATAAGTTTAAAAATAGTGCAAACTAACTTTTACTAACTTTTGTGTCTGTGTTGCAGATTCCCACTGTACAACAGATCCAGTTTTCATGACGAGGCCTTACCCCGAGCCTGAACACATGGCTCCTCACCAGGCCCACGCTCGCTGGATAACCTCTGACCCCGCCACAGGATAAAGGTTATCAGTCGGACATGGAGGAGGGGTGGCGTCTGCAGAAACCCTCATGTACAGAGAAATCACTACTTGTTCAGTAGAAAGTGTAGTTCCTAGTTGTGAGGTACCAAATGTTTTGGAGTGCATCCAGACCAGCTGGGAAATCGAGGCTTTATTTTAAAGGCTAGTCTTATTACATGATTTAGTGGTTGAATTCTTTTCGTGCGTGTGTTAATGTGTTTTGCTTTTATGCATTTACTTCTTTTGGGGTGGGGATTGGGGGGGAAGGATTAATTGGAATTGTTGTATTGGATGTTTATTTTTGAACACCTTCTCTGTTTGAATAGAGAGAAGGCACGTTGTTACATCAGATCATGCAGCTCTTTTGTAAGTTAACACAATTTACCATGTGCTTTAATGTTATGTAAATCCTTTGAATAAAAATTCATGTGTTTGAAATGTCCCTTTCTTTATTAATCAGACAAAACATTGCTAGTTTGCACGCAATGGTCCCGTGTTCACACCAAACTTGAAGCACTTTTTTTGGGAAATAAGGACGGAGACCTAAGACAGTGTGTAGCCATGAATCTGAAGTTTATTCCTCCATCCTAGACAAGGAATGCAGGTAGCTCATTAAGGGCCACATTCACTTGTCTTCCTCTCACTTATATTGGCCATTTCATGCACACCTTTGTCCAGGTAATCCAGAGCCTGAAACAGCAGTCATACTCAACTTTAACAATAACAAAAGCATGCCTAATGTTAAAGGAAGTGCTATTTATCTGCCACTCTGAACCTTTAACACTAAAATAACACTTGGTGTCCTACCGAAACTAAAACCCTGCCAAACAGATACACTTTACGAGCATTTAGCTGCTGACTCTTGAGATTGTCCTCTTCTCTCCACATACTGTCTGCCAACCCAAACATACAACACAAGGACACAGAGAGATAGAAAAGGAAAATAAATCAAGCAAAGCTCTTATAAGTTGAATCAGTGTGTACATTGGCTGGATACTCTCTATGGAATTCCAGGCTGATACTGTCTGCCTGGTTTCTATCACTCACTTGAGATCAATTAAGTGTTCAGAAAGCACCTTAGACAGCTTTTTAGGTTGTAAAACAATGCCACCTTGTGGTAGATCACGTTATCTCAGGGGAAAATGAAACCTAACTGCCTGACTCCAAAGGTGCATTCCGATAACCAGGGTGGATTTGGCAAAGTGGAAAAGCAAGCAGACTGCCTCCATGGTCTCCCAGTCCTCTGTCCCATCAGCATCCTGATTTAATTACATATGAACAAGTGTGTATAAACCGTCCAATTTACTAATGACATACTTTGTAAAAGCCCTTTAGTCAGTCTGCAGTAAAAGGGTCACTTAATTAGCCATAACCATGAATTCCAATGTCTTGTCCTCATGTCCAAAGCAGTTTAGTGGCTTTGAAGAATACTGCATTCACTGCTGTGGGCAGGTGCTGCAGCAAATGTGTGTAAGCCAAGGGCCAATTTAAAAAAATAATACAGTTTTAGTGCACCTGATATTTAATTTTCACCACTTTACCTTGCCATCAGACATTCCTTTATGAAAGGGGAGCTTAAGCAAATGTATTACTATCTTCAGAGCTGCCAGAATCCATCAACAAAAAAATTATTTTATTTTGCAGAATAGTGGGGCAGCTATTTGCCAGCTTTCCAGACTTATAGAATTTAACTTACACTGAATCGACAGCACATTTCTTTTGCTTCCATGTTCAAGTCACTTAACATTTGCTAAGCTAGTGTTGGCATTTATAACAGCCTCATCAATGTTTTTGCTAAAAAGGAGTAGTGATTTCCATTTAAAACCCAGAGAGGAACACAGATTAACACAGACTTTAACAAGCTACCAACTGCATTTTCCATGCGTTTTATATTTAAATTCTTACATCCTCTAAAAGCACTGGACAAGCTAGCAAGGCTACCAATAAATAGCCTACTGACACCTTCAGGTTTCAGAGTCACCTGACCTTCACCTTGCAGGTCACAGCGGCCCATCGTGGGTACAGCTCGTCCTTGTTAGCCACTTTAAACCTCCTATCAGATTTGTCCTTCTCATCTAGCTTTAATATGCCTTGTGTAACTGTAACACAGGATGTGTGTCACAGGAAGTAATGTTTAGGCTGGGACTCATTCGTTCCTTGTTAGTTTGTCTGTAATCTTGGTCAATCTCTGACATTATGCTTTATTGTACTCAGTCATTCATGATAAGCTAAATACCTCAATGTAGATGTAATGTAAATGTAAAATGGCATATTTCCTGTGGGTGGCTCCACCTCAGGGCCCCTGGGCTGGAAATAGTCCCCTTTAAGCCCACGCCCACGTGGCTCATTTCCTCCTATAGAACTATGGAGATCGCCCCTAGCCCTTTTCCCCGGGAAGCTCCTGCTTCTCCTCCTGGCTGTTTCCTGAGACGCCCCAACTCTGCGAATAAACAACACACTTCGGTGTCCGCCATCCCTCGACAGACAGACAAATAGACACACTTTTACAATTAACTGGCAGCACATCGATCTTCTGTCTGAGGAGCTACTCCCAACATAGACCACATCCATATCTCCTCCCTTTCCTTTTCCTCCTTTTCTACAGTTTTACCCATTTGTTTGTTCATCCTCCCCAGCCACCAACCTTTGTTATATTCATGAAACTATTAATAACAGCAAACAATCGTAAAAGACTGAACAATATCCAAGTTTAAGTTTAACTGTGGCTAAAGACTACACATTTTGGAGAGAATTCAATCTATTTCATATCGGTACTATCTGTAGGGCTTGAAGTTCGAAGTCTATCCTGAGGGTGGCGTTAGAGGCGAGACCATCCTTAAATCTAAAGGGGATTTCAAGCTTTCCAAAGCTTTACGAAAAGTGTTCAGATTAGTTATGACAAACTCATAGTCTGCAAACCCATCAGGGTTATACTGGATTTCAGTGGTTCCATGGTGTAATGGTTAGCACTCTGGACTCTGAATCCAGCGATCCGAGTTCAAATCTCGGTGGAACCTGGCTTTTACAAATGAAAGGGGAATCAATCCTAAAGTGAAAATAAATTACACCTGATAAGAATGAGAGGTTTCAACTCAAACAGGTTCTCAGTGGCTGCTTGTTTGTGTAAATCATGAATCTGCAGGATCCCTAGGTCAAACAATCCCCTGTACTTTGATCTGAGAGACCTGTGCTGTGTGAAAGAGTCAGTTTTTATTTTAAATAAAGCTGTGTAACTGATAATCTGATTTCTGTCATAGCACAAAATATACCCTTGTGGACCCAACACTAGTTCAGTTCCTAAAGTCAATGATAACCCAAACAAACTAACCAAACATTGTGGTGGTAATGTAAGTCTAATAAATCCTGTGTTCTGTGATCATTGTCAATGGAGTTAGGTGGCTTTGAAAAAAGCATAGACATCAGCTTCAGTCCCCCCTTAGAAAGAGTTTTCTACAGTGAGGTCAAGTGGTGTAAATATTCTTAATATAGCATCCACTAGCGGTTCTTATTACATAGCTAAAATAGTTTTTCTTTGCCCCACCGCTAAAAGGAGTTCATATTACCTCCATGAACGCCACCAGACTCCTTTGACAAAAACAGTAGTTTCATCTAACAGAACACAGGAGTTGTTGGTCTACTGCTTCCTTAGTCCGTCAGGTTGTTTGTGTTATTATATGACATTTAGTCTTAGATCCAACAATCATGGGTCCGTAGCAGCTCTACTTCCATACTGGCACAGGACTTCTCCAAGTTTGGTAATACATGCTGGTTATGGATAAAGATTTATAAACATAGTATTGTTCTTATCCAGAAACCTCTTTTGACAATAATACAAAAATACTTCAATTAAAATGCTTGGATTTAAATACACAAGGGACATGATTGGAAAGCTACAAGATAATATAACAAATTAAAAAGAGTATTGAGCCCTTGAGTTTAGATTTTTTTTTGGTCATATTTATGACTTTTGTTTTGAGGAACATGTTCTTGTCTTTCCTAAGAAGGTCTGGATCTAGATCTGGATTATTTAGGAGAAAGTTGTACGACAACAAACAAATGTGACACTGATAGTTCACTGTGAAGAAAAAAGTACCAAAGAATGGAAAGTGCGGGGCTTTCGACATCAATGCACCTGTTCAAAATGAACTATCACATTGTAGCTGATGACTGCCAGAGAAATGACCTCGGGAGATTACCTCCCCCCAAAACAGAGCCCTGTTCTTCAGGGAGCAGTGGAAAGTGTGTGTCTGCTGTGGATCTGTGCACAGTTTACAGTGTCAGTCAGAGATGTAGCCGCAAAGTAGCACCTCCAGATAAGTGTGTGTGTCCTATCACCCGCAGATAGAGGTATCTGTGTGTCAGCTGACCCCTGCTGTCACTGATTCCTCTGAGGCTCCTCGTACCGATAGCTTCCTCTCACAGCGTCTGGAGAATGTTCCTCCAGCGGCACACACACACACACACACACACACCAGCCTCCATCCTTCCACTCCTTTCTTTGGCTATCCTACGTCACCTCCTTCCTCCCTCTGACCTTTGACCCCTCGTCCTCTCCATCCATTCTGAAAGGGGAAGGCGATTAGGTGGCGGTGTGAACTTAAGGAAGGAGGGTTCAAAACAAGACTTTCAAAGTCAAAGCAGAGGAAAGAGGCATTTGCTCGGAGCAGAACCTCCTGACACTGAACCCTTTCCAAAATCCCTTTCCTACACACACACACACACTGTACTTGAGGCTCCAGATGCTGCTCCACTTGGTACCAGGCTTCTGATAACAAGGTGTGGAGTGTTCTGGGTCCTATCATTACTCTTGTGTCAGGCCTCCTCCTACACTGCACATGCTTTGCAGGACAGAGTAGCAAACATCCAAGAGCGGTTTCCTGATGAAAGATTGGACATTCTCACCTCAGCCATCATGCTATTAGATATCACACCTCCCCACAACTTAACATCATGTGAATAAGCACATGTCAAGGAGGTGCAGAGAAAGAAACATGGAGAGGGCAGGTCCTGGGCTCACACAACAAGCTGGAGGAATGATGTTTACACATACTTTGACAGTAAAAGTATTTTTGGGTGAACTAGAGTACATGGGCACTTTGACTCAGTTCTACTTTGTCAAGATTATTATGGGTGATAGAGGTGGAGCTTTAGAGTCTGAAAGAATCCCAAAGCTCAACATCCCTGTACTGGATTGGTCAGTACAAACTCTTTACAACTGTGACTCATGTGTCCAGCTGGTGTCCAGCTAACCATTTCGTTACTACCTACACCACTTCCAATAGAAGGTGAAACATTTATCACATTGGATAACAACAAAAACAAGTTGCTAGTTGCTGTCTTGCTAGCAATGCCAACCTTATCAGTCATCATGTTTAATTTGGACCGAATCTTCTTTCAAAGTCGAGTTTTGGTTTCACCTGCACCCCAAACACTTACATCAGTGTTCCTCTCCATCTTTACGACCGTTGGTGCTCTGACATCAAAACTACCACCACTTGGCCTGCAAGAATATTCCCATTTAATCCTTGTCTAAAAGGCATGGGGATGCATTAATATTTCCACGATAAAATATATGTGACCTAATGTGTTCTAGACTACCTTAGCAAGTGGTTGATCGATCTGGACGCAGTGTGTGTTGGACCCTGTTTACACTAAAACCAAGTTTAACAATCATGGTCTACAAACTTACCAGGGTTCCCATCAATGTCAGGGTTCCATGGTGTAATGGTTAGCACTCTGGACTTTGAATCCAGCAATCTGAGTTCAAATCTCGGTGGAACCTGGTTTAGAAATCGTATAAGGGCCCATCGCTAAGTCCCTGATTGGGTCCCTCTGTTTTGGCTCAGATTGGGTAGCTGTGGAGGGATCCCTGGCCATAGCAGATGACAGATATTAGGCAGACAACCAGACACCATTCATGTGATTCTACTTACACAGTTCATACAAAATATAAGTACATTAACTGTATGACAATAATACAGTTACTAAAAAAGAATACTTTATGAGAAGGTCATGTGTTTGTTTGTTTTTTTAATTTTATGAAACCAGGGTGTACATTACATCCTTGTTTGTTTCTTGCCTCTTTGTAGTAGAAAACCATGTTTCTGATGTCTGTACAGTGATTTCCCCACGTTTTAACGTCATATTTCTTCATCACAAACACAGAAGTTATACAGAGTCATACAGCTGGTGAATGTATCATCTTAAACAAGATTTATTTTATGAAGAAAGAGGATCTAAAATCCTAAATTATTTTTCACTTTTATTTACATTGTTAGATAAGGCGGGGCCTTGTTGGAAGTCTGTTTTTGCCCTTCAATTTAATCAGGCACATATTTCCCATAAACATTTTTTTAAGTGCAGTTGTATGTGCGCCATAGTGTACCTGCCATGCATAAAAATTGTTTTGGGAGGAATTCTCCTTGGTAATTTAGTCTGCAAGATGAAATGCAAACAACTTTGGAAATGCTTGTTTTGTGAATGGAGTTGGGATCAACCAGAGCAAGTCTATGCAGGAACTACAGCCACACTAAAAAGAATATCCAAACAATCTCTCATATTTGCCCATGAAATAGAACATTAGTGTGTAGTTGATGATATGTAACTTTATTAAGTGACTTTATTAACCTTACCATTTTTTTTCATATTTCATTAAAACTTTTTATGAAAAATAACATGGCACACATTTCAACATTTAATCGGGATACACAGCATAAACATAGTAAGAAGTTTTTCTTTATTTTTAAACAATCATTTTTTTTCTATTATTCCTGTTATATAAATTTTGCATTTTGCAACTCTCATTCCATGGGTATATAAAACATAAATAAGCAAAATAATACTAGAAAAGTAAATAAAATAGTAATAAAACAAATAATTTGAAAAATGTTCAGAAAAAAGGTTAGCAGATAAAAGGAGGGATATGTCTAACTTCTGGTTTAACAATTTTTATTATACATTATACATAGACCCTATTATATTTGAAGTCCATTTTTATAGGAAAGCTGAGGAGAATGGAAAAGGTAAATCATTTTAATATATTTAGCATATATATGTAGCTAAATAAACAAAAGTAGTGGATGTTTAGTGTCAATAATTTACAAACAATTACAAAAATATGAAATAAAAAGTCACATCATTTTCACAATCTTTGCTGTATTATGTGTTCTGCAAAAAAAAAAAGGAAAAGTGTCAATACCAGGCAGCACATACGCCAGTACCAATAGATACAGATATGTTTGTGAAAGGTCAGTATCTGCTCAGGTTTTGCTATTTAGAAATCCTGAGAGACAACCTGAGAGTATGTCACAAGAAAAAGAAATGTCTCACTGATGATTTCAGATGTTAGCGGCAGTAAATCTGCCCCGGCCGATAGAAACAGAGCAGTAAATAATGGGGAGGACAAGAACGTTATCTGTGTGTGATTGGTACCATGTCTCAAGAGGAGCAGGAGGGAACCACACAGGGAAAGAGGAGATGTGTAAGGGGGATGCTATGTGAGCTGGGGAGGAGTGTGTGTCTATGTGGAGGGTGTTGGGAGGGGG
>JAOWBC010000904.1:17751725-17762153 GCA_028566105.1 Hypoplectrus providencianus | reverse complement strand
GTATTCCACTTGTTTTTGGCTGATGTTCGCCAACCATTCATGCCATTTTATTTATTCATTTTTTAAAATTAATAATCAATACTTGGCATCAAGAATCGATGCAGTAGATCGCGAAAATTAGAATCGCGATGCATCCTTTTCTTTATATTAATTATATAAACATAAAAATGAAATGTTTTGTAATAAAAAAGGAAAATTACAGATAAAATGACTCTTATGAATCTTATGAATCTTTCCATTATATTGACAGAAAACCAATCTCAACCTCTGGTCAAAGTCCCACAAACATTGGCCCACATTGCTGTTCCAGCTCAGGTAATCTAATGCAATTCCAAAACTTTTTTAGTTATTTGCACAGCAAAGTTGTCATGAAAAGGCCCTTGTGTAAAAAATACCTGAATTCCCCTTTTTCCAATGCCTTCTATCTCAATTGGTCTCTCTTTTTAAAAATACCTATTTTAAAGGGTATGGCTGAGACCTACTCTTCATGTAAAGTGCCTTGAGATGTCTTTTGTTGTGAACTGGCACTACACCAACAAACTGAACTGAAATTTAATTGGTGGATGACTTACAATGTGTTCCGTACGCTCTAGCCTCTTTCAATATTTAACCTTTTTTTTTTTTTTTTTACTGCTGAGTCAGTGAGACATGTTATTACTGGGTGATTTATCCACTATAACCCAGTAAAATCTGTCCCTCAAAACCAGTCAAGGTAATTCTTCTCCCTCTGGCACACCAACTCATTTCTTTACACAAGTCTATGAATTATTCAATAATAAACAGTGTGCTTACCCATGCCTGAGTCCTTCTTGGTGCCGTCAGATATGATTTCTACATGATCTCCGTCCACATCGTAGCTGAAGAAATCATTGAGGTATGTCTTCGACCTCTGACCTCCAAATACGTACAGACAGCGGTTTCTCTGTTAAGGAAGAGGGATCGTTAGGTAGAGGGAATAAAGAGAAATAAAAAAAAATAAAATAATTAAAAACAAATAGAGAAACATTCAAGCTAACAATAAAGTTTCAATCATCTGAACCCCAAACATCAAGCAAGAAATTGATTTTTCCACTTTTCTTTTTTCTTAAATTAATTTATAACAAAGGTTTTTAAGTGTTATTCTGCACCAAAAACATTCATGAGTGCTCCCATTTCATAGTAATGATTGTGCTGTTTAGATAGAATAGGAAATTTATACTGCAGTGACAAAAATCTGCCCTCAAACTGTTTTTGGTTGAAAGTGTTAAATTGTACAGGAAGGATTATCCTCAGAGCAAGAGAAAAAACAACAACATGTGTACTGAGACAGGTGGACTGGACTTACAGTATGGAAGAGCATGCAGTGCCCGATGCGGGACTGGACGTCCTCTGGCCCAGCGTTACACGAGTCTTCCCGCAGGAGGCTCCACGTTCCTGCCTGGCAGTGGTAGGCGTACAGGCCGCTGAACTGAGGCTCCGACGTCCGGCTGTCCTCCACGCTGCCGTTACATGTCAGGATGCGACCGCCAAACGTGTAAATCATGTGCTTCTCCGAGTCCATGCACATCTGCAGGAAGCGCAGGGGACACAGGAAGTGTGAGAGTTCAGACGGAGGGAGCAGGATGACTTTCTGATCTACTGTTCATGTTGAAGGATCACAGGGATGTCAAAATCACAGTGGCCATATTTATCACATTCATGCTGCTGTAGAAGTGAAAGGCTTTACATTGAGGACTATATAATTTTCTACCATACAATTTATTTCAATGACGGTGGACCTAACTGTTGGATTTCAGTAGCCAATACAACTTCAAGTTTTAAATACCAATACCAACTGAGTATTTCGTATCTAATCCCATTCAAAGTTCGGGGAGGTACAAAAGGAGACAGACTGCATGTACCTGGTGGTCGAACACCAGCTTTGGCCCTCCATCAGCTGACGTGTCCTCGCTGAGTAGCGTCCAGGTGTTGGCGTCAATGTCGTATCGGTAGAAGTCGCTCTTCAGAGACTTGCTGTTTCTGACGCTGGAGTCCAGGTAGCGGCCCAGCGTGTAGATCTGGCGCCGCTGGGAGTCGATGCACATTTTGTGGCATGAACGAGCACTCGGGCCGCTCTGATTGGTACACAGGAGACACATAAACATATATATAGTTAGGATCTTAAAAAAGCCCATTCTGAAAAATAGATTCAGTGTACCAGAGTAGGAGCAGATGTTTAAGTTCCAAAATGATAACAAACTCACACCCTTGCAAAAAAAATGAATGCCATATGTATTTACAAAGCCAAAGTGATAAAAAAAATAATAAGCCAAACATGATCTCAAGATGCACAAGAATATGCCCCACATTTGTTCTGTATCAGTGTCTATTCAGCTCCATGTTTAGTGAGTGCACTCACTTCTTTCTCCGTGTCTCTGGAGATGCAGGCCCACTGGTTTTCCTGAACGCTGTAAGCCCAGAAGTCAGCCAGGTCCTGCGTGCCGTCCCAGCCCCCGAACAGGTAAACAGTTTCTACAGGAGACGGACATCAGTGATCAGTGGGACAAACCTTGAACTTCGTCTTCATCATTCTGCTTTGGAAAGCGCCGCCTGCAGCCTGCTGAACTCGCAGGTTTCACACACTCAGACTTTATATGATATGAATGGGCTTGTACTTGGACTTGACATGGGACTCAGGTCTAAGACTTGGACATGGACTTGGGTATTGATTGAGGCTCTTTTTGGTGAGTCAGACTTCAGACTCAAAACTGGCTTTGACACAATAATTGTTGACACGACTTCAACACTGGGAATCCCACATGATTCTTGAAAAATCTGTGTAGGAGTGTGAAGCACTTATTATAATGCTGTGCATGGGCTAAGAGAAATCCTTTTTTTTATTTGTATTCTGCTTTGGATTGTATCTTTCCCACCCATTATCATTTTTAAATATTCTTTAAACACATGGGGGAACTATTCAGTGACAGGAGGACGTGTTAAAATGAGACAAATGTACTGCAGCACATGGCTGTTTGTGTTGTTTTTTCTAATTAATGAGCTCAATGGTCTCTGCTGTGAAAACATGGTTGGGTCAAACGAAGGCTGCAGCATCTGAGGCAGATGGGAAAGTTCTGATATTAACAGAGAATTGTGTAGGAGTTAAAAGGCTGTGCCATTGCAGCTACAATTTCAAAACTCAGTAAGGCCAGAAATGTGTCACTGATAATGATTAACAATCGGTTTTGGGAAGAGGATCAGAAAGAAATTAATTTACTGGACTTTTCGTTGGAATAATATTGACTCTTTTTCAAACTGTGTGCTGTAGTGTTTTAGTGATACAATAAAAGGTCACGCATTCCGCCACGAAACAATAGTCCTCGTGCATATCAGGCACTAACATCACTTAGCACTGTTTTGGTTCTTGGGCCAGTATACTGTACCGGGCGTCTGCAGTGCGTGTGACCCTGCCAGCTTGCAGAAACCATCAATTCTTTCATTGTAACCGACTGGAACTCCGACACAGGAGCTCAGAAAGCAAGCCAATAGCTTTGCATACACTATGCTACTGGCAAGTATTTCATACAACCTAATGTCCAAAACCCTGAACTACCAATTTCAAGTTAGCCTGGCTTGTGGCAGATAACTAGTTTTTATAGTTGTTTGTTTAACACAACACTGCCATGAATAATGTTGTTGAGACATTTTGATAAGGTTGCATTAAACCTTCATTTCTTCTGTTCAAGGAACACAAAACACAGACATGGCCCCTTACTGCGGCCATTATACTGCATGCAGCGTCTGCATCTTACAGTCCTTTTCTATTTTCTTGATGTTGAAAGGCGCAGCTTTAATGCTTGTGTGTAAGGAGATGATTTGAACAGTTTCAAAAGGATTTTTAGTGTGGACGTAGTTAAAGAAAATGTGTTTTTTCCCCCCCCAACTGCCATGCTTTGTGTTGAATCCGATATAGTTCTGAGTTTTAAATGAAACCTCAGTCTAAACAGTCGCTTTCGCATCTCCTTAGAGCTGCAATCGTCACAATTGTGGCAGGTGTGAAAGTAGCTTTGTTGCGGTGAGGACACGGCAGATTATTACATTCCCAACACTCCTGGCTCTAGCTCCACATCCACACACAAAAAAGGCCATTGCAAAAAAAAGTTGCTTTCTTCTCGGCGTGCTGCAATGCACTCCTAGTTCAAGGTGGAGTCTGCAATAGGCCGTACTTACAAAAAAATATGAATAACAAAACAAACAATCAAATCCTGCATAAAAAGGCCTTAAAGGATGATGAAGCCTTAGAAAAAAAATGAATTATAATATTCAGTAAAATAATGAGTGCCATTGGACAAAATAGGATGAGGGGAACAAAGAGACAAGATCAGTAGGAGACAGGACTGATGACAAAGAAATTGTTTGGGATTTCCTGTATCAACTTCTACTATCAACTCCTGCTGCTAAAACACAGCAGTCAGTGTGTGCGGCCTGAGACGCAGACCGAAGGGATGCAAAGGCTCCTCTGAGCTCTGACACAAGTCGCAGACACTGCATCACTCTTTCTCACACACAAACAATGCAGGCTCTTGTTTTTTGATGGCCAGCGGGGAAGTACACCACCAACAACGTCGGCAGATAGAGAGAAAAAAACGAAAACAAAAGAAATACAATGACTGTGTGTCTCTGTCAAAACAAAAGTGGTGATTAATGCGCTGGTAGAAGAGAAATGCCCTCAGGACAGTTTTGATTTGAAGGAGAAGGGCTGGAGGTGGATGGGGACGGGGAGGGAGGGTTAATTTGATTAAACACTAATAGAGCTTTGCGTTCTGAGTGCGTGTGGGAGGATATGAGTCATGGCGTCGGCTAAACTGCCGAGTCATAACACTGGCTGTGTGGGTCTCACCAGTCTGGACGTCAATGACCATTTGATGTCCTCCTCTCATCCCTGGCCTGTTGTCGTCGCCGTCACCTGAAAAAACAAAAGCAAAGAAAGGAGGAGACAAGGACGGTGTGTGAGTGTGGGAGATGGAAGGTGACGCAGAGGAAAGAGAGAATGTGGAATGGGTGGAGTGATGGGAGGAGCAGAGGGCGGGGAGGGAGGCACAGCTTTAAGCCACAAAGCTTCCACAGAGTGCTTAATTGTTTGACAGATTGGGAATATTTCCCACTTGAATAGAGGGTCTCACTGTTCATGTCTTCTCGGTTGATTTCTTGGGCGCTTGTACCTTTGTTGCACTTGGGGATGATCTGACTCCACCTGGGCTTGTACTCCTGCTGGCTGATATACTGGTTAAACAAACCGTCTGATAAGGAGAGAAGAGGATCAAATATGGCATCCCCATTATTGCAGGCGGGAAATAAAGATTTTTTTTTTTAAAGAATTAAAAAAATGAACTGAAGTCGGCTGAGCACGGTACCTCTCACAGCTTTGTCTATAAGCTCCTCACAGGCGTCAAAGTCTCCTTGCAGCACCAGCCTGTCGTGAAGGTGGGTGAGCATCGGGTGCTCCAGTGCTATCCGAGTCTTCTTCTGCAGTGACTCAAAGGCCTCTGTGTAGTTATGCTGTCGGAAGTGCTTGAGGCAAAGGCGGATGGCTTCCTGTTCTCTGTACTGCAGGGGAACAATGGAGAGATCAATCAAAATCTGAATGCTGTGGCAAATCATTCACATATCCGAGGACAGGAAAAATCCCCCTTGCGTAGTATACAGTTGACGATTCACAACTCTTGTGCTTTTCTTTTTTGTTTTTTTTCAAAACAGTGGCATTATGTAATCAAACTGGAATTTAAAGGATTCAAATTCTGAAAAGAGATACAGAAACTGGGAACATGGAATGACAGAAAGGGCCCAACCAATATGAAACTGAGACCAATGTCGATACTAAATGTAGAGGGCAAAAAGTTCATCAATAACTGATGTTGTGGCCAATACGGTAATTTCTTTTTAACTCAGAAGAAATCAATATTTTCAACCAGTCTGTAAATTTACCCAGACAGTTATTTTCTCAAACATAAAAATGAATTAATTATTTAATGTTATCATACATTATACAAATAATATATAGACAATAAAGTTAATTGCTGTCTATTAAAACAAATAAATACTTTTAAAAATGGGTAGCTAACATTTCTAAATCACACAAAGCAACATTTTCTCCATTACATATTATTAAAAAAAGGTTTCATAACAGTTCATATCTGATAGCACATGTCACCTTTGACAGGCGAGTATCAGCTGATATTATCAGTCAACTGATATATCTGTGTGTCATTCAATTCATTATACCCCAATAACCTCCTACTGCTGACTCTATTTGGCTTTCATTTACAGTCCTTGAAATCAAGCTAACAAACCAACTTAATCAAATCTAATCCAATGTCTCCCCATGACAGAAAACTGGAGGTATGTTTGTATCCTTAGGGGTCAGGTTGTGAGGAACACCTCAGAGGTGTTTGTTGCTGAAGTGCACTTGTTCTGCCTGCTGATTCTTTCTTCCAATTACAGTTTGAGGCCTGCTGAGTCAGTAAACCCCTTTTACAGTCCAATCCCACGTCTCTGACTCCCTGGCAGCTTACCTTGCTGTACCAGTTAAGGCAGGGCTGCACCACATCAGGATCCTCAATACCATGCAGCTCAATGTACCAGATGCTGAAATTAAAACTGGGACCCCAAGACATCAGAGGCACTAGGACGCAGCAAGAAAACAGGGAGAGGAAAACAGTGGTCACCCTGGATTGTTTTTTCTAAGAGCAAAAGAACTCCCAGACATTTGACAAACCACATCAGCTCTCACCTATTTTAACAAATCTGCAGGGAAACATCTGCTCGTCAATTTTGTGCTTTAAGGTGAACGTTTCCTTGTTGTAGTCATTCTTAAGGCCACTGGAAGAGAAAGGAAAACATGTTAAAGAATTGAATTATGACTTCTAACAGTACATTGATTACCTACTCCAATATAATTCAACAACATGTTAAATAGTGTCAAATGGTTTAGCTTAACAATTGTAGTCAGAGTGTAGTAAGTATATGGCTGTATAATGGATAGGAGGACCCTCCTTTCAAATACAAAGTCAATGGAGAGCAATGAACTGATTTCCCCTCCGGTGCAGGCAGATCTTAAGTGCACTCTCTTTTTATACAAAAGTAATA
Source organism: Hypoplectrus providencianus (assembly GCA_028566105.1). Taxonomy (NCBI): domain Eukaryota; kingdom Metazoa; phylum Chordata; class Actinopteri; order Perciformes; family Serranidae; genus Hypoplectrus; species Hypoplectrus providencianus. Next base: position 17,755,052 of record JAOWBC010000904.1, on the reverse strand, counting down.
CGGAGCTATTACATGCAAACATAAAAGAGCTCAATAATTTATTGTTGCCCCAAAACTGAACTTCACTTCCTTATCAAAAAGTGCACAAAAATGTCATGTGCCGAGTGCAGCTGCTTCAGTGATGTATATATGAAATGTGCCAGTGTGTAAAGCACAGTGGAAACACAAAACAGAAACAACACCTAATACCTGGTTTACACAATGTCAGATGCACTTGTAAGTACACAGGAGAGCAGCAAAATTTGAAACTACAGAGATTCAGTTAGCATGAAGGAGGTACCTACAAAGATTTTTAAAAAACATTTCTAAATTTGCTGTCATTCACTTTTAGAAATAAGTACAAAGAAGGTTGAAAAAGTCGCTAAATCTAGCGAAGAAGTCAAAATGTTGACAACACCAAGCAGTATGCACACAACTTGGACACCTTAGTTGTTCAGGACACTGAAATTGAACCCTCTGGGACACACACTGTCTATTTCAGTGTTCAGTTTGTTTTGTTAACGCAAAACCTGGCAACTACCTTGCCAGGTTTTCTCTCACCATGTGTCTTGCGCTCTCATTGGCTCAATGTAACAAAAAAAATTGCTACAAATGGCACTGTGATTTCACTTTTGTTTTCTTCAAAATAATCACAGAAAAAACTGTTGGACTGTCATACAGCGCCATCTCACCTGGACAAAAGCTCTGTCATGTTTTCTTCACTCATCCCACCAAACACTTTAAACTTCTTCAGGTTGCAGACGTGAGTCTTCTCATACTTCCCAAAGGTAATGCTCTGAACAATCGCCGGCCTTTCCAACTTCAAGATTAAAAACTGAAGAGAGGAGGGAGATAAAAAAAAGAGAGGGAGACTTGAAATAGACTGGAGGCAAAGAGCAGAGTTACGATGTTATTACTGTGTGGAGGAGTGCAGGAAATTGCCTGTGCTTATGGCAGGCCAGCCACTGTGAAAAGATTTGCTCATTATCTAAATGACTACAGCAGGGTCAATCTACTGCGGCAGGTAAGTGGCATCACATACAATCCGTGAGCTGCATCAACATGTTACTGGTGCTCTAACAAGCCAGGACATCGAATGACAAATCACCAAAGGCCATTAGGCCAGAACGAGTAGAGACCACAGGCTGATTCAATGTGCTATTGGTAAGCAGGTATTTAACAGTCCTCAGGGGCTGTTTTCCCATCCACTCCTTAAAGGCATGGATATTTTATCAATCCATGTCCCAAGCCTTAATCAATATTGAGACTTTGATCACGGACTGCTATTTAGTGTCACATTCAACTTTGTAGTCAATAGGGAATGAAAGCAGTTTTACTGATATTTGACTGTCCTGCCAGGCATTGATCTGGTTTCTGTCCACTTTGTCATAAGTCAACATGTGTTATGAGAGCTGGATCCTCCGGATAAGCTCCTGCCACGAATCAGATGTTACACACATCATTTACTGACCGCTGCCTGTAATTTCCCTGGCACTCACTTCGGTTTAATTGGTTGAAGTATGAGGAAGAAACCATTCTAGCGAATAAGCCAAGCCAACACTGGGAGTTCCCCTGTGAACAATGAAATATATGAGCAGTTTCCACTGATCGTGACGTTATTTTCTTTGGGACAACATGTTTTTCTACAGAGATAAATTACAACTCGTCACTTCCAAGACGTCCCACCCAGAACCCACTGATATGAGATTTTTGACCAATTCCAATACAGATTTTAAAGCAGGGAAATTATTAGATAACTGATATAGTGGCCACTATAGACATTTTTTGAGCTGGAATGAAATTTTTTATCTTGATTATGCCCTGATCATTTATTTATTTTTTACCACGACAGCAATTTATTATATTTTTTAGCCAATTCTACAAAAGATAACTGAGAAAATAATTACTTTAAAGGACAACAGGATAGAGCCAAATAAAGATCATTACTGTTCAGTGCCAGTCAATTGCTGACTACAAAAAAATAAAAAAATAAAGTTAAGCGTAGTATACAACTATCCCACCAGGAAACATTTTCTGTATCATAGATATTGTATTTTCATAACAGCCCATATCAGTCAGCCTATACTACGAAATTGTCAGGCCAATATCGACCAATAGTGTCAATGGATGGAGATGGAGACAACAGTAATGACCCATTATCCCTTGTGAGAATACAGCGATTGAAGTCTCTCCAAATTCCTCTTAAACGTAACACTTTAAAGCTTGTGTAAATACTTCTCATTAACAGATACAGAATGACATGAACCCACTCTTCACAGCAGTCTTAAATAGATCCATAAGGACAATTTTTATAATAAAAATATGTCACTTTTAAAGCCTCTTCACATGTGTCAGCAGTTAAGTCTTAAACTTGCCCTCGCAGGTACACCCTGCTTCTGTGGTCAGTAAGGCCGCTTTATTTCATTAGAAGCAGGCACGCCATGTTTGTCTTATTTGTTTCTGGGCCATCCATGAGAGCACAGGATATACATGATTGTTGGAAATATAGCAGAACAGAACTGGGGTAGGAAAAATTAATGTAATCACATTAGGGCTGTGATGGAACTGCACCGTCATGGTCCAGGGGTCATGGTCGGTTGCATGCAGCTGCATGCAGAATACAAAGTATGTAGACTGATGCGAATATCACAAAAAATCTAAATTCATCAAAGTTAGTTCTGCCCACACACTTTTAGCCGTTGGCAATCAACAACCTGTTTTGGGGACTGCACCACAAGCAGATTGGCATACAAGTAAGACACACTATTGCGACAAGGGGTTCCCAGTATTCTACAAGAGCAACAGAGAGAGTTGTGTGTAATATGGCATGAGGTATGTGAATTGATCACATCAGACATGCGAACACACAGCATCGCCCTAAGACACTTTTTTTTTTAGTTTTATAGCCTGTTTTCTTTTGGGAAAGTGCTTGTTTAGCCTTTGTAAAGATGTTTTTGAAATGTTCTGCTATATTTATAATGAAAACTGCTAACCAAAGTTGTCAGTGGGCAATTAAATATAACAATATACTAAAAGTATTGATTGTACAATGATACTGTATATTTGTTTTTGATTATTTCAGATTTCCTTCAGACTCAGTATACCACCCAGGTTCCTGCCTTTACCTAGACATCAAAACTGTGAGAGTTCTGAAACTGGCGTGCTCAAGCTCACTGGTGAGTGGTTAACCATTGTTTTGAAACACTTCATTTCCTCTGCCATACAACACAAACTTTCACATTTAACCTCAAACTCTGCCTGACACAACATCTCTGTAGTCAAGTCAATGGGTTCAACCAACAGTGGGGGTTAGCTTCATTACCATTTGGGAATTTCCTAATCCAAATC
>JAOWBC010000904.1:17597890-17608950 GCA_028566105.1 Hypoplectrus providencianus | reverse complement strand
GATATTCTCTGCTTTGAATATGAAACAACAGGAAGTGATTCTGCATGGATTATAATTCATTTTTAAACAGCAGGTGCAAATGTCAGGGGAACAGAAGAGATGAAGTGCTACGACAAATGACATCACAAACTTAAATGCAGATCTGTTTTAGTATTTCTCTTGCCAGAGGGGGAAAATTAGGCAAAATTCAGCTCTCCTATAGAAACACTTAACGCAATGTGCCTGGCATTCCATCCCCCTTCAACTAAAGAGCTGCTTGTCAGATGTGGAACAGTCCTTGAGCCCACAGATGTTCCTTTCTGATTTGAGAGTCAGGCAGGATACAGAGTTGAGTTTGCAATCAGTGGATGAGTCACACTTCATTGGCTGAGTCCGATCCGTCACAAGTCTAAAGCCCAAATCCAATCCCCATCCCAGGCTGTGAGCCACAGTGACATCTCAGATAAAGTTTGTTGTGTTAAGACTAAGTCCCACTAGACAGCTCGCTGTAAAACACCAGGTGACACATGTTCACTGTGTTCACAGGCAGAGAGAGGAGGAAGCCAGACTGAAGTCTTTACATCAGTATATTATGAAGCAATGAGTTGAACTGAAGTGGAAAAATCTAATGTATTCTTGAAAATGAAGCCATTTTTTCTGAGAAGTATATGTTTTAAGATAGAATAAAAATAATGTTTTTATCAAACAGGCAGATCAGGGGATGTAGGAGACATCCTTGTATGACTGATCTGGATGGGTCCTGAGACAACACTTAAAAAGGGCCATGAGGCCATTTAAGTTCTCGTCATTCATAACAATCCAAATGCTTACACTTGCCTTGAGGTCAAGAAATATATTAATTAGACGACTATTAACGTTGTCATGACAGCCAAGGTCAACAAATTATTGCAATGATGTTGTGATATTATATGAAGCTAAATAGTTTCTTTAAGATTGATAATTTGGTCTTCTATGATGTGTTTAGATGAAAAACAAAAAGAGTAAGAAAGAAGAATATAAAAAGAAGCTGCTCTTTCAGTGCACAGCAGCAGCATGTAGCAGTTTCTTTTTAACCATACTCAAAATAACAGAAATACCACCATTTAACATTTACTTGGGAAAAGGTATGACAGTATAAAGAACTGAGTACGGCCCCAGTCTAAACTCTACGATCCCTAACTTCCTTCGATCAGATCTTATTGGGTATGGAATTGGTCTGCAAAGCTTTTAGTTAACGTCAGTTTTTAGAACCATGACAAAGACCCAATGCTTGTAACATCCTATGCAGGACTTGTTTTAAGCCTAGACCAGGGGTGTCCAAACTTTTTTTTCCTGAAGGCTGCATACAAAAAAGTGTAGGACTGGGCCACTCACTCAGTGAGGTATACTGCCTCCCTTCTAATGCTCTAATATTGGTATAATCAACCAAATGCAGGTAAATTATGTTTGATCATTGAACATGTTTGCTTGAAAAAAAAAGCATCACAGCTCTACTTTAGTAGATTGTCATTTTATTTATTTTTTTTAAATAGAAGAATATAATAGTACAACCACAATACACTGCAGAAAAAAAGCACTTCAAGAAGTCAGACCCACCGAGGCTCTGCCCTCCTGGATCTTCCAGGATTGCAGACACAGATCCATTTCACAGACATTATTAGATTCTTATTGGCCATGTTACAACCAAACAACCCACGTTTCTAAGAAATAAGTCCAGTATTTTTTCTGTAATCATACTGAAGAAAAAGATCAAATGAAATAACTGACATTTTATAGATACATACATATAATTAATGAGATGATCCAACAGCAAAGGCCATTCCAGAAACACAGAAACTTTAACTGGCCAAACAGAAACAGTTCAGCACTAATATTATGTGTGGGCCATAAACCATTAGATTTTTAGATTCTGACATGGGTCAATTAAAAATAGATGGTAGATTGCAGTTGACCCCCGGCCCATAGTTTGGACAACCCTGGCCTAGACAAATGCCTTTTCATTATATACCCATAGCCAATAAAGATATATACGTAGCCAACAGTCAATGACGATAAAAACACTCTAAAATAAATGGGGCTTTTTTCCGCTTTGTCTGGAGTTAATCTAGTTCTTTTCTACCGGAAAATTGAAGACAAGATTAAATGGCTTTAAGAGAGATGTTTATTTTGTCTTTTTTTACTTGAACAATGTTCCGCCTTTAATGCAATACATTTTTTCAAGCCCACTGTTGTAGCAGAATTTAATTACACTGACATTAATTGAGTACCATCATTGTTCTGTGTTTGCTAACAAAAAAAAGCAGCTGTTGGCAAATAGATAGCACAATCAAGCTGGGGCTGACTGTATCCTATTGTTACCATCCCATTTTAATAATGTTCCTCTTTGATAGAGAAATGTTCCTCTTGGTTAGTGGGTAAATTGGCATGAAAATGTTTCTGTGTGCATTAGCCAATAACTAAAAAACATGTATATTTGTCATTACTGAAAGTCACCATTATGGATGCCACTCATTTGATTTAACTCTTTCTAGAGATAGGACCCTGAGATGCTCATTTCAGTCCTGTGCTATAGTTCAATGTTAAATACATTATGTCAGAGCATGTGTCAAATGAGAAATACCTCATGGCTGAGGCCAATAATTGATAAACTATTGAAATAATGAGTTTCACAAGTCACAAATGAAAAAAGCAAGTGATGGATAAATTATTTACCAGTTATTTGTCAATGCTTAAGAATACTGTGACTCTAAGGAAATTACTACTTTCTTGCTATTTTCTACTGAGACTCTGTCTCCATATTAAACCTATATTTCTTGGCAAGGAATAATAATGTAATGTATATGTATTAAAATTAAGACTTTGATGAGTACCTTTATGGTTTTGGCAGCCCAACAGTACTACTTGTGATCACTTCTGCGACGGACATCAATGCAAATTTGTGTGTGATGTGTTTAAAAGTGGTCTATATAAAAAGTACTGTATCATTAATAGTATTTTTATATCATCTTAAAAGTGAACTAGATGAACACTTTTTAAATATACAGTAGTCCCTCGGCTATCGCATCGGTTACGTCCCTGAACCCCCCATTAAATCTGCAAAGCAGTGAAATATATTTATATTTCATGATTTATATATATACTTTAAGGCTTTATAATCCTTCCTGTGACTCTTTATAAACCTTTTGCACATTGTTATTAACGTTTCTTACACTCTTATACACTTTCTGCCCTCTTAAACCTACATAGTTTTACCAAAATATGAAATTCTAGGTGCAACTGGTGGCTTTCTCCAAGTGAGGAAAATTGTTATGGGGAGTTGCTGCTTTTTCAGCAATAAACCAGAAATCGTTAAAAAATTGCGTTCTCGATTTGCACATACACGTGATCTAATTTCTACACAAATCGATTCTGAAGATGATTCTGAATTGTCTCCTCCCTCAACCATTGGTAAAGCGCTCTTTACGTTACGTTTCTCCTCTGATGATTCAACTGATTTGATGATTTAATACTATCCACATGCCAAAGCACTGTTTTTTGTTTTGTCAAAGTTCTTCAATGCAATAAACATTTTGCGAAAAAACTCGTGCCAAGAATCGGGATCTCAATTCTAAGCAAAAAAATTGTGATTCACATGTTTTCCAGAATTGTGCAGCCCTAATGCTGAACACATGCTGTCAGCCAATCAGGATACAGAAAACAGTATTATAGATATTACACTGTATTGGCGAGGTCCCAATGTAATATGTGTTTTGATAGTGTGGTGCTTGAGTTAATCTCACAGGGCTGTGACGGTACGTCTGACTAAATCTCTGCTTTAAGTCATTGAAGTCATCATTGATGATTGCCGCAAATGAAATTCTCCTGTCTAATTCACTGCTTTTGTCATCCTTTAACCCCACAGTACAGCTACCCATCTGACCGACGATCCATTGCAGCCAGCGTCCCTCCTCAAACAATCACCCCACAGTCCCTGCAAGGAAAGACAGTGAGTATTAAAAAATAGTCCCTCTACACCCCCACACAACTGGGTGAGATCCAACCGACTGCCCCCCTGATCAGTAAGCTCCTACAAGGAGTCAATAGAACTTTGAGAGCATTTACACACAGATAACAAACACTGCTATCCATACATTCAGACACATGTTGAAACACAACTCACAAGTCTATCTCAATGATGCCTTGTTCTCAGCAGCCTCTTATTGTTTTTTCCACTTCTCCCAGCTGGACCAATGCAATTACGGACAATGCTATCTAAATGAGAGTGAACACACACACAAAATGCAGCACAAAGACCGAGATTATCTCGCTCTTAAAATGAAACAAATGACAATCAAGAAAAAGGGCTGATGTTTGTGTTTGTGGCCAGCTGTGAATAATGTGATTGCTTGACGTCGGATGAGTGCCTCGGCAGTTTGATGAGATTTGTCCAGTGATTTTCCACATGGCTATTGCAGTACACTGTTTGTCACAGAAGCTGGGTTCCTTTATTCCTCTGTGTCACAAGAAATGTTATGATAAGTATGTGTATGTGTGTGCGTGTGTGTGTGTGAGACCTGTGTGTTGTTGTCTCAGCAGGCAATTTTTTTCCCCCTAGTTTACGTATGAATCGTTATTATTCATGAAATGAATAAAAAGCTGGCAGAATTTAGACTGAATTTACAGAAATAACCTACAATTCTGAACTGATTAGTGAATGTAGTTGAGGCTAGCCTTTGACAGTGAAGTAAAACAATCCTCCACCCAAAACTAGTTTTATACAGCTGGTTTTAAGTTTGTATTTTGGCAACCAGACAAACTCATATCGTAGACTTGTTTGGATTTCACCAGGTTTTCACTGGCTTGTAAAAAAATAACAAAATAAAAGCTGGTTATAAATGCAGCTTTACTAATTCACCAAATTATCATTATCACTAAATTAATGGAAGACATCTATCAACTGACCACATGGAATACAGAATGGTAAACTTGCATTGATGAATTTAGAGAAAATGACCAAAACGCTGCAGTTCATCCAAGATTTTAGCCTTGTTGAGGTGCTCTTTGAGTAAAATCTCTTTTGGTCCAGTCTGTACAGTAAATGCCAAGCACCAAAGGGCAAAAAGAAAACAGTTTGAGTCTGCTTATTAGCCACTTGTCCTTGTGCAAGTGTGTCCACTTGCATGCTTTGGATTTTTTTGCACGTGGCCAAGAAAAGTCTAATAATGAAGTTATATCAACTAATAGCTCGTAGTTCTTCAATTTCTATGAAGATTTTGAATGCAAGCCTCAAATGTTTTATCTTTTCTTTGAATCCTAAAACCCTCCTCCAGGGCTTTCTTAAATATATCAGAAGCCTATATTTTCTTTTCAAATCTGCATGATACTGTTGAACTGAGACAACACCTCAAATGTGTATGGCTCATAGCCAGCAGGGTGTCTCATGGTGCATGCTGAGGAACTAAAGCAGATGTAAAAAGAAGACATGTGAAGCTGAGAACTGGCATGACTACTGTTGCAATTGAACCAAAGCAACAAAGTCATATCCCCTGGTATTAAAACTAAACCATTTAAATGCATCTTACAGCCAATGTGGTTTCTACATGACATTGACCAGCAGTTGCAGTAGATGTTCCACTCGTAAAGCTCACCAGAAACCCTGCAACATGTTTAATTTCAATGAGCAGACAGGTTTTTTGTTGTCGCCATCGGTGTAGCAGCTTCTCTTCTGTCCTCTGTGTGTTGCTCTGTGCAGCCTGAGGAGCTGACCCTGCTCCTGATCAAGCTCCGCCGGCAACAGGCGGAGCTCAACAACCTGCGAGAACACACAGTAGCTCAGCTAATGGCCCTGGGTTTGGAGGGGCCCAACGCTAAGGTCAGCCCCGAGTGTGTACAATACATGTGGGTGCATGCACGCATTTGTGGTTGGCAAGTTAAGAAGTCAAAATCCCATATTCTGTGTGTGTGTATGTGTTTTGGAATTGGGAGATTGTTGGTTTACTCCAAATGAAATGAGTTTGGGTGTGTTCTGAAAGATCCTAGCAAAAATTGTACTGTATCAAACTATTAAGAACCATCTACAGCATAGATGTTTTAACCCTAACCATGTGTTTTCTAACCTTAACCAAGTAGTTTTGTTGCCAAAGATTTCCAAAGGAATTCTGTTGCACAACTTTAACATGTTTAAATAGAGTCATATTTCATAAGAAGAAGTAATTCAAAAGCATTGTTCATAACAACATGTTGTCCAGATACATTGGCACAGAATGAGGTCCAGACATTTATGGTTTTCTAGATAAGAGCCCTGCCGCAAATAGTTCATCCAACGGGTTGACATTTTCAGAAGAACTTCTATGAAATGCTGAAGGATTATTATAGTTGTAAAAGTCCCCACCAATGCAAATGACTAATTGGTCCTTACAAAACTGCTTCTGTGGTTCTTGGCACCAGTCACAACAAACAAAAGTTAGTTAGGTTTGTTACGCCCCACTCTAGGGGTGCCTAGGGTATAACATGAAGGTGTCCCCATCTTCCCAACATCCCAAGCAGCCACCAACAAAATGTTTGTTATTTAGACATTTAACCATTTATTTCAAAAAAGCAATAGCAAAACAGATGTTCTAAGGTGTCAGGGTGGACCAAACATAACAAATAAAAGAGCTCCACCTAGATAATAAAGAGCTAACATCAGACAACAAAAGACTTACTTAGAGGACTTACCTCCCTAACTACAAAAATCAGGGGAAAACGGTTAACAAAAATGGCGGTCCTTATTAAAAGTAAACTATCTGAATATAAATGAACTACAAAAGAACTAAACAATAACAGAGGTGAGGTCCTATGGAAGGCAAGGAGGATGAGGAATTTGTTTGCTGCCCACCCAGCGGCCGCCATCTTGGCCCCTTTTATTTACGGGGTTTCCCGGCTGCAGCCAATCAGCCAGGGGCATGGAGCCTTTGGACCAATCTTCCTGCAAATCTGGCACACACCAATCTGCATACAAAAATCAAGGCACATGGTAAACAATATATAATGACCAGTCATAACAGATTGAAGTCAGTTAGGTTGTTTGTCCCTGGCAGGTAAAACCATGTAGTATCATTGTGAGCTGTTAAACAAGACACACTGCCATGTATTTTGTAGGTAGGACATGTCTGTCCTCTCTGTCCCAGGTCAGCAGGTAACCACAGCAGCAGTGCAGGGGAACTGGGCTTTGATTTTAATGCCAGAAAGTCCTCATATATTGGTTGTAACCATGACAAGCAGATAAAACCAAACCCCAATTTCACGTCTTCAGTCATAAGTTTACTTTCACTTTAGTTATTGACATTACAGTCACATGACAGTATAATCAGTTAAAGTTGTAATTTGGTGTCAGACTATCATTTGACTATATGAACACCCCAATTCATCTCATTTTGGAGTATTGTTCTGGCATAAATGCACACGGAATGGTGGGTGTGTCATTTTAATTGGGGGATTTGGGGACTCGATGTGTGGATTTATGGGCTTTCTTTTGCACCTGTGTATGTGTGTTTAAGCATGTGTATGGGGGCACCAGTCCTTTCCACGCATGTTTGCTTGAGGTGTCTGTGTGGCTGTGGGCCAGGAGAGCATGGAAGCATAGGAGCTGACGCACCAAACAGCATGACACATGTTGTCTATTTAAGCCTGTAAATTGTGAGTGGGCTGTATTTTATACGTGTGTATCTGGTTTACCAGTTTAAAAAATGATTAAACAGACAACAACAGTGCAGCATGTTGTCATGTTACCTGGTTTGACTGGCATTTTATACATTTTATGGCTCATATTGCAGAATTTACATGTTATCATGACACTTTGCATGTGTTAATCACTAAGCAGTATTATATATAGATACTAACTGAGCCTAGATTCTAATTATTTATGATTTTGGATATGACCCTTTTGTGTACTGCGTGTTTTTCTGACAAGAGGAGCAATAGGAACAAAGAGGAGTATATATCTTGTTCTGCTATTTTTCGTTCATGGCTGGCAAATTGTTTGCAATGCTGGAAGTACAATTTTTTGAGTCTATGTAACCTCCTCATGTGTCCTCAGCATCAGACAGACTACAACCTGGTTATAGTTAGGGAGAGGCTATGGTTCTGAATATGGTTAATGTTAGGAAGCTGGAATAGGTTTCTCAAGTTTATTTTCATAGAAAAATAAAAATACAATGATGGATTCTACGCTGTACAGCTCTGCCTCGTATATGATCCTCTCCCTCCCTTTCTATGACTCTTCCTCCCTGTTGAAATGTGCCTTTAAATCCCTTTTCTCCATCCTCTGCCTCTTTCTCTCATCACTCCTGCCACTTTCCTGCTTCTTCTCTTGCTTCTTCTGCGACTACTGCAGACTGATGTTCTTTCCCATCACCTCCAGAGGAACCTTATTTACCTGGACAGCCAGGTGAGGACCTCCCAGCTGACTGTTGTCTCTGTTATGGACAATGTACATGGTTGTGCATTAATGATAATCTCTATTCCAGACTTTCCTCTTTCTATTTCTTGGTCATCTTTTTTTCTGCCTGTCTTTGCCTGTTTGTTCGGAATGATTTATATATTTTAAAAAAAATGGATTTACGCTATCTGCGTAGGGCCATACTTGAGTTTTGTATCTGAACCCTCTGCTGCTAAATATTATCCAAGACATGCATGGATTTTTTTCTAATAAGGTAGCTACCGGTTTTGTTTGATCTGTGTGCCATTAAAATCAGCTCACAGTAACCTCAAACTGGTTACAGATAACAGATGATGTATATTTATGAATAGTGTCTTATGATGTCACTGATTTTCCAAACATGACAAATGTCACATGCATTGAACGGCATGAACATAATATCACCAACAGTGGAAGGAACTTCTGAAAGAAAAGATTATGCTGTATACCTTACAACAAAAAATACATTGCCACAGACTATCTTAAAGGTATTATATGGTTGTTTGAGGTGCTTATCCTCATTTAATGTAATCCATGTAGTAGATGATGGTCTGTAGTTTGGAGAACAGGACTTGCACTTCAGAAAGGAAAAAGACTGCAGACAGGGACTGTCAAAAAACATATTTTAACCAACCTAAAATCACCCCAGTTGGATATATGTCACAAATGATTAGAAAAAAAATGCATTCTATCTTTTTATTATTATTATTTTTAGACAGCATGTGACTGTAAGCTGGTGAGAGTGGTATTTAGTCTGAGTTTTCTCATGTTAAAAGAAGAGTTCAATTCCAGCTACTGGATATCTGCCATTATTCCTTGAGCAACATGTGCTGCTGTGTTGTTACATCCCTCTATCCTCTTTTTCCTTGGCGCTCTGCTAGACGAAGGAGAATGAGCCTCTAATCTTCATGATTCACACTATGATCGAGAACTCGGCTCCAAGGCCGCAACTCTATCAGCAAGTAAGGTCCTCGGCAGGTTGTGGCTTGAGCCAGGGTCAAGACAGTCCATTTGTCTCATGACATGAACATTCATTTTGCTTGGTCAGAACATCATGGCCCTCATGAAATTTTCAAATCTTTAGAGAAAAAAAAGTCTTACTATAATATGGCGTCTTTTTCAAATTTTGGATATTCTATAATTTGGTGTTTTCCTACTTGGACATATTATGCTAAAATATGTGGCAAACAGACTGTAAAACAGGCAATTTTTTAAATTGATTTTTTTTTTTTTTTAGCATTTTAAGGATTTACGTTTTTGACAAAAAGTCATACTATAGCTTTGCATCTTTTTCCAATTTTGAACATCCTGTAAGATGGTGTTTGTTTTTCATATTTGAACATATACAATTATACTATTTAGTTAAAGGGGAGAATAGGGCTTTTTTTTTTAATAACATTTTAAGGCAATTTTTAGAATCATTCTTTTTTTGACTAAAATATCATCCATATATAAGGCTATAATATGTGAACACAGCATAAGAAGGCCATTTTTAATAGATTTTTTTTTAGGATTTTAACCACCCAAGGCAAGTGTAATCTTACATTTTACACTAACCTTCAAAATATAATTTGAGTTTGGTGGGTTTGAAATTTCAAGGTCATATCAGGCTGCTAAAACAAAAGAGTTCTTTATGAAGTAAAAGTAAATTACCTAGCATAAACTGAATATCCCTGCTGCTTCTAAATGAACTCTTTCATTATAACTTGACTGAAATGGAGCTGACTCAAACCAGACCTCTGCCCTGGCAGCACAGTGTACCCATGTCCTCCCCTTCACCATCGCCCTCTTGTTTCACCCAGCTGGATGCAGGAAGCCAGTTTATCATCCAGTCCAGCAATATTTCCCAGATGTCATCACAGCATTATTGAAAGTCTTTCTTATTTCTGTACACGTCATTTCATTGCTTGCTGTTTCATGCTGTTGGAAGTGACATGAATTGAGCGTGGCTGACGGTATCATGGATTTCTTTCTTCATTGTTGTCATCACTTTGGAAATGCTCACATTGGAGATGTGTGTCTCCAAGGTTTACTTTTTCACATGTTCTTTGGAGAATAATGATCGTCATGTTTGATCGAATACATTTTTTAAAAAATGCTAAAACATTTCCAGAAATAAACATTCACCAACAAATACACATCTTTTGAGTGACAGTGAGTCTGGACATAGTTAGCCTAGCTTAGCATAAAGACTGAAAGCTAAAGGACACAGCTAGCCCATGCACCAGTGATCCTATAATGATAATGTGGCTGTCTGAGGGATAGTTATGTGCTGGAACTTTCTTTTTTGTTTTAAAACGAGACACGGTGAGTGAGTTTAGTTTTTTCAGTGTCCGTCTCTTTAAAGGTCCACTGGAGCTAAACATGGCCGCCCCACGGTGGCAACACATCTCCAGTCATTGCACTTAACTGTCATTCCCTTTGATCTTTCTGTTTGTGTGCGGATTAAATAAAAACCCCTGACACTATGGATTTAAATTCAGAACTAAAGCTTTGAGAGAGCAAAACAAATTCTGAGTGCTGCTCAATCTGTGAATCCACCAGAATGGAACTTGAACATATAATCCCAGTCATGCACCTGCTCATTTCTGAGTCAGCTCGCTTACTTTTCTTCAGCTGTTTTGGCTTCCGAGCTTTTGAGATT
>JAOWBC010000904.1:17532763-17550744 GCA_028566105.1 Hypoplectrus providencianus | reverse complement strand
TACCTGGATCTCCATGCCCTGTTCCAGCAGTCTCTTGGCTTGGTTTTCAACTTCGAGCCTGGCTCTGCTGATCAGCAGCAGGTCATTCTCAATCACTTCGATGCCACTCAGATCAACACCCTGAGACAGATAGTCTAGAGCACAAACACACACACACACAAAAAGAAACCACATTATTACATAGCACATTTCTAACCATGATTCCTTTATATATATATATATATATATATATATATGTATTGCATAATGCAGCAGAATGCAGGGCCATGTTGCAAGGATCTTTACACAATTTCCTACAACTCATAACATCTAATTTCTTCCTTTCTGATTACTTTCTTTTTAATGAGCAGCATTAGGGATGAGAATTATCAGAAAGGTAGAGAACCAGGGAACTGGATGAGAGTCATATTTAATTCAAATGCAATCTGCTTGAAGTCTCATCCTAACTACAAAGCCTGCCAGAGACCACAATTGAACAGCTGAGCCCCGCATCTCGTTGCTTGTTTAGTGTGTTTATGAGTGAGGGCATGAGATGTGAAACACAGCCAACAAGCCAACTCAGGCCATTAGGTATTATGTGTTGGTTCCCAGAGGATGAGCTTAGCCCTGGCACAGATGTGCCCTGGATTCTGTCCTGAGAGAATTTATTCATCTCATACTTCAGAGGACATCGAGATGAACACGATCAAAAATATGCCACCCATAAAGAAACACATGTTGGAGAGACTCAAGTTAGTCGTATGGCACAGATCCCTTGAGAATCACCTTGGTGACAGAGAACATCCAAATATGGGTTTTGAATGGGAAAAGGAAGAGGAGAAATAACTGTTTCCTGCTCGTGAGAACATATTTGACACTCGGGGAATAATGAAAATGCAGAGGTGAAGGTGAGAGGTAGACCTAAGGAGTGTTGAGGAAGGATACTAAAAACAGCAGTTTGTTCATCTAAATGTTTTGTTAGTTAAGTCATCATCTGGCCTTCTTATATATGAACACAGAGAAATATGTGCTCTTGGATCATTTCTGCTTCCACATTTCAAAAAGCAGCATGCAGAGCAATGTGCGGTTCAAACTGCCAATGGCTGGACTACAGCTAACACATCAATTTGTACTTAACTGTCACAGGAGAAGAGCTGACAGTATAGTTCTGAAGGAGAAGTGGTGTCAAAAGTTGTAGCATGTACCTTAGTGAAGCATCACAGTCGTCAGATTTGATTCACAATAAATGAAATGGATACAACATATTCCAAAGGTACAGAGGCCGGGAAATGTCAGGCGATTTGCAAACTCAAAACGCTTTGCAAAAGCAAAAGCACCAATGCCAATAGCCGCAGCACAAATGCAAAAGAGCCACAACATGAACGCAAAAGATTGACAATGGAAGTAAATGTACAACAGAAGCAGAGGAGAGGCACACCTCTCACCCCCGCTACTCTGCTGTCTGTCTGAGGCTTTTAAGAAGCAGTCATTCTGAAAAGATAGCTTTATGGTGACCGGCCAAGTTATACTGTCTCATGTCAGATGGCGGAGGGTCATAGTTTGCTGCCATACCACGCCCACAAAAAGGAACATTATGCAGAGCTTTAAATAACTTTTAATCCCAAAGTCCTTTTGACAGTACTGACCAAATCAGAAGGTGTTCGAATGAAATCTGTAGGAGTACGCTGGAGTATGCACGTGGTATCGTAATTGAAGGAGGCGTGGCTAAAGCATTAGGGGGACTTTGTAAAATATTGTTATGTTGAACTGTTCAGCTCTAGACTCTAATGAAGCATGAGAATTTTGGACCAGATGGGTCAAAGGATGATTAAGTTACAACAATTTCATGTTTTTAGGTGAAACACCATATTTCGCCGCCATGACACGCCCCCAAAGTGTAACAATTTTTAATGCATTTAATAACTTTTGATGCCAAAGGCGTTATGATGGTACTTGACTGATTTCACCAGATCGACTTCAAACTTGGTCAGTAACATCATAGGGACTTTGGAATCAAAAGTTATCTAAAGCATAAAAAATTATTACGCTTTGCGGGCATGGCTTGGTGGCAAAATATGGTGTTGTGTCTAAAAACACGAGATTGTTATAACTTCATCATACTTTGGTTAATCTGGTCCAAACTTCTCATGCTTCATTAAAGTCCAGTCCTGTACAGTTCTACACAAGA
The DNA here is from genome assembly GCA_028566105.1 of Hypoplectrus providencianus. Classification (NCBI taxonomy): domain Eukaryota; kingdom Metazoa; phylum Chordata; class Actinopteri; order Perciformes; family Serranidae; genus Hypoplectrus; species Hypoplectrus providencianus. Next base: position 17,548,577 of record JAOWBC010000904.1, on the reverse strand, counting down.
ATATTTCAAAACGCCCCGCCCCTTATGCATTAACCACGCCCCTTTAAATGATTTCACCATGTCGCATACTTTAACGAACTCCTTCTATGGATTTCACTCCATCAACTGCAAACATGGTAAGAACCGTGAAGGTGTTTGGGATTAACATTTATCAAAAGCTCTGCAGTATATTATACTATGTAGGCATGGCATGGCAGAAAAATATGTCAATTCACCACCAAAAACGAGAGACAGTATAACTTGGCCATTCTTTGGCCAATTTGGTCCAAACTTTTCTTGAAAGATAAAAGTCCAGTCCTGAACAGTTCTATACAACAATATTTCATAAAGCCCCGTCCTTATGATTTAACCATGCCCCTTTATCCATAAGAGCAATTAGTTGCACAGACATGTATGAGTTGTCATTGCACTCAGCACAGATTCCGTGATGATTCTTGCTGGAAGAGACGAAATTCACGATACCCCATTTGGGCTATCTCCTCATAGGTCCACATGCAGGTGAGGGCCCGTCAACACTGCTTGCAGCTTTTTATTTATTTATTTATTTTAAACATATTTAGCAAAATGCACATGAGACATTTTCCATTCAAATACAGCCATAAATTGGATTTAGTTTTGTTTTTCAATTCCTGATATTTTCCCCCCCAGATAAACACAAAGAATTTAATCTATATTAATCTAAAATAGAAATGGAACTCTTTTAGGTATTTTTACAAGGCGAACCGGGCAGCAGTGTTTCAGCCTTTCCTCCACGATTAGCAAGTTTTAGCAGTTTTAGCCAAACAGCAGACGGTTTGGTTGGTAGCGAGTTTGAAGCCTGGGCAGATGGTGTCCCTGGAGTCCTATTAAAATTCGAATCCATAATGCAAATAAATTGTTACTGCACCAACACCACGCCAAAGTTTATTGAGGTACACGGACGCACTGCTTCCTTTGCGTCCTGCAGCACGGATCAGTCTATGCAATAATTTATTTTATTTCCGGGCCAAGGACTGAATAGCCTAAAAATTGAAAATGGAAACATAGCATTTCCCAAAAACTACCTTTAGGTTCGAAAATGGAGTTGTTTTTCTTTTAAAAAGGTAATTTAATTGTTTGTCCGATGCTTGCTTTGAAATGGAAATAGGAAAAATGCACTGTTTTATGTTTTCTAATTTGTGTTTGAAAAATGAAAATAGAATGAATGGTACAAGGACCTCAAACCCTTACTTAGGTTTTCATTGGTCTCCAAGCTTTCTCCATCTCTTCTATTGCTGCCTAACACACACATCATGCTAATGTTTTCTTAGCCCATTGTCTGCCATCTATTCGTCTTTCATTAAAGTCTTGCATCTGGGGGGAAACATGCCACCCGCCTAGATGTGTGTGATAGTAAAACAGGACTGAACTGGACTCCTCATTTCTGCTAACACTCCTTGAATAAAGAGTGAGAGATGAAGAGCAAACATACATTGAGGAGAGAAGTGAAAAATCTGGCATTTTGCTCTGATCCACAAGGCTACACTCAATCAATCAATAGTCAATGGTGCTGTTGTTGCCATGTCACTACCACCTTCCTTTTACACTAACCAGGCTATATGTGCAATGTGGCAGCAGTAACCAGATTGAGACATTTTAATGTATCACCAGACAGGTGCTATGGAAACATAAAGAATGGTGTAGTTGCCAATGTCCTGAGAGGAAAGATGCTGGAATTAGTCATTTCCATGGCCACAGTTTCATGTCTGGGCACAAATAAATGAGAGAGAAAAAGCAAAATAAAACTCAAAGACAAAAAATATGTCTTCTCTGCATGCTGGAGAGCTCTACCAGCTCACTACATGCAGCACAAAAGACAAAGAAAAATAACAATGGAAAGGAAGAATAGGAAATGATATCAGACCAATGTGAGATCATTACATCTGCTTTGTGAGCACAGAGGTGCAAGGGTAAAAAAAAAAAAAAAAAAAAAAAGGGGAGGAGGAGACAGCGTCAGGGGGTCCGGGAGGGGGAGTAGGAAAGGCTACCGGAGGCAGAGACACATAGAGGCAGGAAGCAGGACAGGGAGACAGACAGACTGACAGAAAAAAAGGCACAGCAGAGAGGAGAGACGCAGAGGCAGAGCAGCAGCATCAGTATCTTTCTGTGGCTGCGTGCTTTCTACAAGTCAAGTTTGTCATACCGATATGTCTAACGAACTGGCATCCTCGGAGGATGGACTACTTCATTAAACCTTATCTCCTCAGGATTATCACCTGTGGGCTTTTCGCTACCTTCGGGACTGAGATTGCAAAGCGTTCCAGGGAAGAGAAGCGCTTCGACAGATCCAAGGATCACTGAGAAACGTTCTCTGTCTCAAGGTAGACTAACGCACGGCACAATCATGGACTGCCACTGTTATCTTTGTTCGGATAGTGTGGCCATGTGAATGTGTTGCTTGAAGTAAAATCAACACGTACAGCCTGCTGACATATTGTTAAGCCTCTGAGTCACGATTATCAAGCAGTGACTATTTTGAGTGGAGAGTTAATTAGGCAGCATGAGCGGACTGTCAGTCCGCAAGGGAAGGTCCTTGCAAGCTAAGATTAGTTTACTGCCTCCCAAAAAAACCTGTGCAACTGGAGTAGAAAAATGAATAGGACTTCACAGGTTATGAGGCATTCATTTAAGCTTCAGTGCATGGAGCTTCTGGGGACATTGAACAGTTCTTAAGCTGAGGCTCAAGCTAATACTGGGTTAGCTAATTGTGGTTGACAATGTATACACAATGTGCAATAGAAGTCATGCCCTACCATAAATAGAAATTGGAATTATAAAAGCATTTCTTTCTTGGTACTTCATCACTTGAACAATATTATTGATCTGCGAAAGCGTTTTAAATGTCTGGGTCCAACCATAGTCCAATTTTGATCATCAGGAACAATCAATTCAGAAAATAAGCAGAAAACCAGACATAAAACACCAGCTTTCAATACTTAACATCCCATGCCACTCAGGGCCAAGCAAAAGGCCAAAATCAAAAACCAAAACAAAATTAAAATCTCAAGACAAGACTGCCGATCTGGTTTAGAACTGACTGGGACACTGTGTATCCTGGGCATACAATTTTATATGGTATGACAACCCACAGAGGACCACTTTTTCAGTGTTCATTTGCTGTTCCACACATGACATGAACCATCAAAGAAAAGGCAAGGCATAAAAAAACACACACAAACACAGACACACCGGGTGTCTAATTAGAAGAGACACAGCAAGCTATCTGTTTTGAGATGATCAATTAAAATTAGTTGGGGGATGTGATGCAACGGACAGACCAGAGGTAAAGATAGGATTTTGAAAAGACAGGTTCCTTTGTTGATTTGATTTTTCATTGAAATCTTCCATCTTTTCCTTTTACAGGATCAGAGATGAAATGTGACTGTGGAGGAACACAAGGGAAGGTGATTTTGAAAATGGGATGTAACATTGTGTCAAGTCCTCTCCTGCAGTCTGTGATGGATGACAGAGGAGTTCAAAGGTTGGGAGTGGACTGTGAGGCCTATATATGAACAACATTTTGGGTCTCTGAGATTTGGTCCAACTTCACAGCAAGTATACGGTTTTGTCCAGAAAACAACCACACGAGCTTGTTTCCTTTTTTATGGGAACCTCACTTCCATTCTGTCATTTCATTTCCATTTTTACTTCTGCCTTCACTGTTCTCTGGAATAGTAAAGTGGAAAAGTGTGGAAGAAGTGCAATACCTGAAAAGAGGCCAGAAGTGGAGACTGGCCAATGTTCGGGCCCTGTCATAATTTTCAAGCTGGGATGAGACCAAGGGCAAAAGTTCCAGCACAAAGGACAATGGTGAGACAAATCTACGCATGAAAGAAAGCAGTGATCTTAGTACACTGCACTGATGTTGCAAACCACATGCCCCCTAACAAAGGGCGGGTGTGTATTGCTTTCTGTGTTTCACACAGAAACCCTTCGCCTGAATGGAGCCAGTATCCCCACAACTAAAGCTCATGGAACACTTGCCATTGTCCGTCAATTGTGACATGTCCACAGAGATAATTCTATAAATCAAGTGGATGAATTGAAGGTTGTCCTTGTCAAGTAAGAAATATGGTGGGATGGTTTGAAATGCTCCACCAAGTTCCTTGTGGCCATTTCAAAAACTGCTGAGCTGGAGCTAGCACTGCTTGGAGGGATTGGTGAGTTTAAGCTTGATATCAAATACCTAAGGGGGACCAAGGTCCATGGAAGTGGACTCCAGTATTTCAGTTTCTGAGACTGATAAAAGACCACACACTCAAATTATATCCTTGGAATTCAAAGGAAAAAAAATATCCATTGGACCCCATTAATAATGATGGAGTAAATATGATAAATATTCTGCAGTGTCAACTGTTTTAACTGGTAATCTATGTTTTACACTCCATACAAAGCCAAGTCCTTTTTCTGGTCCTGACAAAACACACATGGGGCATATGGGAAATAAAAATAAGTGGCATATTTTACGTAATCCATACAATTTTACTTTCTTTGTACTTTCACTTATTTTCTTTGTGACACATAGGCATACGACACTACTACAAGATGAGTACTTTTTTTGTAGATAATCTATAAAAGTGTTGCTTACCAAGAATAGAACTAGATGTCAAACAAAGTACAACCCCATGGATACTAAATTATTCTGGATCAGCAGTGTCAAGGGCCTCTAATAAAGCCAATGCAAATGATGGAGGATGGAAACAATATGTACACTGGAACGGAAAGAGTCCTATGGCAGACCTATTGAGGGTCTTGTGGGCATGATGGACCCACAGGTGCTGCTCAGACTAGGACAACAAGCGTTGGAATATTATGCAACAAAGGGCCCTCACCTGTCATTAGGCTTGCACCCTCAATCAAACATTCAGACGAACAATAAGAACCATGAGATGCAGACGGTGGCCTCCAGGAATGAGCAGAACTCTCTAGTACAGTGATGCAAACTGGAGATACCAGTCTGACACCAGGTCACAGGGAATACCCTTGAGCTTAACAACATAGTTGAACAGCAGCTTGGCAGTTTCTTTGGCAGATGCACAAAGTAGGCCATCTTGCTGAACCAGTCGATAACTGTCAGACTGGTAAGCAAAGCAGAAAGATGTTGGACCAGGGGCGATGGGGCACTGGCAACATGTGCAGAAGGTTGGCAGGAGTTTGTAATGAGTGCTTGTGCTTTGTGGGATAGGTGTTGACAAACTCCTGGGTGTTGTTGCCCAAGCTAGACCACTAAAAGTGCCTCTTTAGTGCACTTAATCCCTGGGTTGCCTGTGAGTCAGGAGCTATGGGCCCACAGGAGGACATCTAGCAGAAGAGCAGGAGGCATGAATAAAATCTAAATCAATCAAATCATAACAAAATTATTTTATGTATTCCCAAGGGGGAAATTCATAAACTGGTTGGGAGGGCAGGCATTGGGCCCAGGTTGGTCTCGGTAGGCAGCTCTGACCCTTTCCTTCACTTCCCAGGTGAGTGTGGCAACCAGCCTGGGGGATAGTGTGTGGATCAGAAGTGTCTTCCAGGTCCTCCACCAGAAACTGATAAGATAAGGTGGCATTGAATCTGGTCAAGAATAGGGCCCACAGAGCCTGGCGGGAGTTTAGCCTCCAGTCAGAGAGGATACATCAAGGCTCTTGAGGTTGGTCCACATGGGGAAGAGGTCAGGGCTGTGAGAGGGGCTACAACAATGCTGTAACCCCTAAAGAACCTCCTGTTGAAGTGTGTAAGGTCTAGGAAATGTTGCAGTTCCTTGCAGGAGTCAGGAATGGGACAGGCAGTGATGGTAGAAACCTTTCAGGGGACATACCAGAGGAAAGAGATGGCATGTGGTGAGACCCGCACTTTTGAGCCTTGACAGAGAGAGTTCATGAGCAGGTGTGGAGGTACTGACTGGACGTGGTGGACTTGTCCTTTCTGGACTGGGAAAAGTCCAGTGTTGTTGGGGCAGACGTAGATGAACTCCTTTAGCATGTCATGAATCACATCATTGGCTATGGTCTGGAAGACAGCAGGAGCATGGGTGAGACTGAAGGACATTGCCTGGTACTCGTATTTAGCCTTGTTCGTTTCCCACTTCTAGTAGCTCGGAGGTGAATGACATGAGGGGCAGGGCGTACCAGCTGTTAATAGTAACCACTTTTAACCACTGGTAGTCTAGAGCACTGGAGGGGACGCGTTTGGGCAAAAGAACCTGGCCAAGTCAGAGTCAGACGTACTGCCATTGCTCATTGGTGCAGATGAGCTGCACCAATGCCATGTAGAGTGGTGGAGTGCCAAATTAACTGCAGAGGAGCAAGGAGGAGTAGACCGTGACAGATCCCAACCCCTTACATCTGTTAACAGAACATTCTCCCCAATAAGATATGGACACCACAAGCTGCAAGTTCAGTGGTCTGATGACCATTTAAGAAATCTCATGAAAAAATTACATATTTTGTTGTATTTTATGTACTTTCAACATATATTGAATAGATCTTTCCCTGTACTAATTGCTCTCCAGACCTCTTTCTCCTGTCAGGATAATGCACACATCGCCAGGGCAGTTTTCTGCTTCCACCATGAGCAACATGACCGTGCTTGATACAGCTGACCCTTATGGCCTTGACATGACCTCAGACAAGGCCATCTATCCCATCAGTTTCCAGGTATCTCTACCGCCACAAATATTAATTTTTCAGTATGAAAAATTTGACATAACAGCATATTTCTTAAATCAATACAAAGAGACCTTCTCAGATATGTGACATTTTTGGGTAACTGTTTAACTGCCTGGCTAATTAATGGGTTGAACATTTGAATTCTGGATATTAAAATGCATAGTTCAAGAAGGATGACTCCCTGGTTATAAATTAGTATTTTAAATATTTCAGATCATGCTTTAATATAATTAAAGTAACTGATTTTACACTGAATGTCTCCTTTGTTATTTCTGTTGGTAGGTTTCATTGACAGGCTTCCTGCTTGTGGAGATCCTTTTAGGCTTGAGCTCCAATCTCACTGTGCTTGTTCTCTACTGTATGAAACAGAACCTCATCAGCTCCGTATCCAACATCATCACCATGAACCTGCATGTGGTGGATGTGTTGGTGAGTTCTGACCTCAATAAAAGTCTATCAGTTATGTTTTTGAGAAAGAGAATTTAACAGCAAAATGACTACCTCTCAACAATGCTGCAGAATCCAAAAATTAACCATCATGCTTGTTCACACTGGGAGTTGAAATTTCACACAGTTCAAATGGAACATACTGAGGTGTGTGTACATATATAAGAGACATGCTTATCACGCTGTCAATGCTGAAATGCATTCAGCTAAATTGTAAAAAAAGAAATTATAAGCTTTTCCATTGTCCCACTAGTTAAAAAGGAATTAAAGACAATTTTGTCTCCTTCATTTTTGTAGAAGCTGAGTTTCACAAAGGTCGTTTTAACTGTGGAGCAGTGGGCATGCACTGTGAGGACGATTTATGTGATGGAAAGACCTGGCTTCTCCATGCTTGTCTGTCTGATTGTGTCTGTCTTTCTGTGCAACCTGGAAATGAATTACTCTTGTGTGATTTGTGAGAACTTAAAATGAGAGAGATAGCGAGATACTATCACATTATTTTGAGATACTGATATTTTCTCGTTATAATGAGATAATGTAAGTTCCTCGTTATAATGAGAAAAAGGACAGTTTCTTGTATAATGAAATTTTGTACAGTAGCTGATACTGTTCTCAATATCATCCACTGTGCGCAATAACTGTAGATTCATAATACCTCAACCCAACCTGAAAGCAGAATTAAATAAAATTGTTCAAATGAGCAATAACCTATTATTTCATCTTGTTTCCTTTCGTTTTGCTATCTTGAAATAACGTGATAGTTTCTCATTATTACGAGAAACTTTCATTATCTTGTTACAACGAGAAACTATCATCATCTCAAAATAACGAGATAGTTTCACGTTATAAAGAGATAAATGGAGTATGTATTGTTTTTAAGGGTGGCAGCAAAACGCTTTATTACATAAGGCTTGTGACCTCCACTCCCTGTCATGACTATATCAAATGTCAATTCACTTAACAATAAAATGAATAAAATCACAAACAATTCACAAAGTCATCTCATCCTATCAAAATCTAATCTTTAAAGTCACAATTTAATAACAAATGGGAAAAAAGGACAAATTATAGAATGCACAAAGAGGATGCCACCACTTCTACTAACAGACAATAAGGTCTGATAAATCACAATTGAATTATAGATATGTGTTACACCCATTAACTGCAATTGTTCAACAAAACTTGAATAAAAATAAGTAAAAAAAAACCTCTCTATTTTGCAATATTGGAAATGTAGGGTGTTGTGACTTGCAATGCAGGAAACACGGTGCATAATCATAGATTATAATACTCCAAGTGTCATATGCTAAAGGCATAACAATCATGGAATTTGCCAAAATGTGGAAGCATTTTATAAAAATCAGGGGTTTCCCCATCCAAGAACCCTGCAACTGTATAGGATTGAGTTTTGAAGTTAGGCCATTATATTGTCCCCCACTTCTTTGTTTACTGATGCACAGGAACTCTATGTAACTTGGTCTATGATGTTTGCTGAAGCTAAAGTTTGCTCATGTCAGTGATCATAGCAACAGAAGATTACAGTATCTGTTGTAATAAAATAATACAAATTCTAATTCAAAACCCTAAATGACTTTTTTTTTTTACACTTGGCAAATTCTTTCTCATTCAAGTTTGGCTGTGTTTAATTACAAAGGTTTCTGCAATGACACAACCATAACATAAAACTTTAGAATTGCATTGTATTGCCATTATTACAAAACATGTTCCAGATTTATCTTGGCCCTAACAATATCAAAATTAAATGCAAATGTATTGTGTTTGAGATGTGACCAGAACTTTTTTTCTTATTTGCAGGTGTGTGTATGCTGCATCCCCATGACAGCAGTGGTGGTGTTACTTCCTTTGGAAACGGACACAGCCATGATCTGCTGTTTCCATGAAGCTTGTGTCTCCTTTGCAAGCGTAGCTACTGCTGCTAATGTCCTGGCCATTACTGTAGACCGCTATGACATCTCTGTGCGGCCAGCAAACCGAATGCTTACAATGGGCCGAGCTGTAGCTCTCCTGGGATCCATCTGGGCTTTGTCCTTTTTCAGTTTCCTTGTTCCATTCATGGAAGTGGGCTTCTTTGTGAAATTTGGTTCAGACTTTGTGAACCAGACGGCAGTGGTCACAGTGGCTCATACATATGATTATTACACAGAGCAGGGTTTGTATTATCACCTGCTAGCACAGATCCCTATATTCTTTTTTACAGCTGTGGTAATGTTAGTCACTTACTACAAGATCCTTCAGGCTCTTAATATTCGCATTGGTACACATTTTCACCATAATCTACCTAAAAAGAAGCAAAGTAACAAGAACACTATCTCCTTAAGTACTTCAATGCAAGCTGAGTCGACTGATGCTTCACAGGGTAGCACAGGAATGAGGGCAGGTGGAAATGCACCTCTGGGCATGCGAACATCTGTATCCGTCATTATTGCACTAAGAAGAGCCGTAAAGCGCCATCGGGAAAGACGGGAGAGGCAGAAACGAGTCTTCAGGATGTCTCTTCTTATCATCTCCACATTCTTACTTTGCTGGACTCCAATAACTGTCCTCAACACCATCATCCTCAGCACTGGGTCAAGTGATTTAACCGTGCGCCTCCGCTTGGGTTTCTTGGTGATGGCCTATGGAACCACCATCTTTCATCCTCTCCTCTATGCCTTCACTCGGCAGAAGTTCCAAAAGGTTTTGAAAAGCAAGATGAGGAAGAGGGTGTTCTCTGTCGTGGAAGCTGACCCTTCACCAAACAATGTCGTCATCCATAACTCATGGATTGAACCACGGAGAAATAAAAAGGTCACCTTTGAAGAAACAGATGCCCAACAAAAATGTCTATGCTTGCAGGATGTGGAGTAATGGAAGCAACTCCAATGTAAATATGTCAAGTATGTGGAGAAAATGTGAACATTCCACTTGTACAAGTCTTCTGACAGACAATGGTGGAAACAATTTAAAAACTGATGTTTTTCCTAAAGATACTGGGTTTTGTTTTAGCAAAGACAAAAGTGGAGACTTCTAAAAAAAAATCAGCACACAATAAATATAAAAATGATTATCTCCAGACATTAAGAGGAGAAGTTTCTTTAGAATAAAAAGCATCTCAAAACTGAGTGGCAAAACTTTTACTGAATGTATGTAGAGTTGCGGTGTGTTTGGGGCCCATCAGCCTGTTGAGTCAAAGCTTCTAGGTTTTTAAAAAATGTATTTTTGACATATTTTTACACTAAAATGTGTTATACAATTAACTTTCTCTTAAAGGAACAGGCCTCCCATAGACGAAATTTAGTTTCTTACCATATTCCCCTGAGTTGGATAAGTGAGCAAAAGCATTTTTCATTCAGCCCCGTGGTTGTCCATATCCAAAAGCGCAGTGTTAGCTTAGCTTAGCACAGAGCATCGTAATTGGGAGTTGCCACTTAGCCAGTCGTTCACAAAACATTCATAAATGAACTCAAGAATTTTCCTAATTTCATTGTTTGACCTGTACATTCAAACTGAGTACAAATGTCAATGCCAATATCACAACTATATTCGGGCAAAGCACCGCTGATAGGCGCAAAGTCACCGTAGCACCTGAAACCCCCAACTTCCGTCAACATACCGGTGTGATTACCTGGCTGATACAATCGTTACATCTACCAGGAGCTCAAATGGCAATGGATATTTCAGATTTTATGATGGATGACGAAGATGATGACTTCTTGGACTACCAGAATGCATGAGCATACCTTTTCGAACCCCAGTTTACTGAAGAGGAACTGCGTACTAAGTGGCAACTCCAAATTAGGGCGCTCTAGGCTAAACTAAGCTAACGCTGCGCTGCTGGATACAGACAACCATGGGGCTGAATAAAAAACACTTTTGCTCACTTATCCAACTCAGGGGAATATGGTAAGAGACTAAATTTCGTCTAGGGGTGGCCTATTCCTTTAAGGGTTTAACTCTCATGGGTTGTGTGCTAAATGTTAGTGAGTGTGTGAAAGAGGGATTGACAGAGCAAGAGAGATAGATAGAGAGAGTGCATGTGAGTGATGTGATTTTCAAATCTGTGGAAGTAATGTTATACCTTCCAGCATAGCAGTGCAGTGTGTGTAAAATTTAGGCTTTCTGACAGTGACGAATGCTATAGCACCTCCCACAAACAAGCCAAGTTAGTATGAAAGTGGTGCAACAAGCTATTATATATGTAAAGATGTAGTGGAGTGCTAACACTGACAATTTTGTTATGACTCTGTATCCATGGAGCACTGGGTGTTTTTCTCTGGTTTACGTAAAATGAGATGTGAAATTTAGTCATAGCATTACCTGATATTGTATGTAATAAAGCACAAAAGGCACAATGTGTGTCAGTATTGCTCTGCTCTCTTGCTTCTCCTTGTTGAAAGGGATACATCAGATCAGTGGGGATCAATTATAAACATGAGGAATTATGTTTTTCCTTTATATTCCCCAGGACATTTTCTTTTATTTGCTTTTAAATCTACTGTTCATTATAATACAATGTCTACGTGCACATAGACATTTCTGAAGGTAGGTCCGCCACAAAATACTAGTTTCCCTTGTGACCTGATGTGTTTTTGTAGATCAGGGTCAGCAATCTTTAACACCCAAAGAGCCATTTGGATCCAGTTTCTACGGAAAAGAAAACACTGGGAGCCGCAAATAAATTTTAATCTAAAATGAAGATAACACTGTATATATTGCTTTTTTTTACCTTTACACTTTGTATAAACAACTATAGTGTGTTGCTTATGAAATAGATGAAGTGCTACAGAAAAAAATAAATTTGATATATGTATTGACCACATTTTGAACATTTTGAATTCTTGAAAAACTAATGACAAAGATATTTGTCTTTCTAACATTTCTCCATACCTGGCCTACCTGGGCTTAAAAGTCTCGATAAGTGGACAACGTTTTGGCAGGTAAATCGGCTTCCATTCAGTTTTTTCTAAAAAGACGTTCACATGTGTAGAGGCTATTGCAAACAAATTTGAGGTGCCATGCGGAACTGGCTCAAACAGGATATCACAGAATAAAAACCGCATATCACATGTTACTGCCTTTTGGTGGGGAGCGCTATGAATCTCACTCAATATTAAAATGTAGTCTTGTTCGGTCCCAGAGTTTCATCACCAACTGAATAATGTATGCTCAAGTTATTACAACTTCCTGTTTTATAGCAAAAACGCCCTATTTCTGCACCATGTCATGTCCACACACTTATATACAAAAGAAAACTAAAAACAAGTTTTCATGAAACAGGTCTTAAGATGGGACTGACCAGGTTATAAGACTAATGGATTTCCTGTTGGTAATTAAGGGTATGGGGCTAAGAGGCTTTTTCGTGCTTCTGTCCATGATACATATGTGTACCTAGTGCTGTGCAAAATTATGATATATATCATAGTGCAATATAAAAACGTCTACCGTACAAAATAACCCTCTGTCATTTGTATTGTTATTTTGATGTGCGAGGTATTGGTCGAGCTCTTAGGCCACACAAACGTTGTATTACGTTTTGGCTGGTGCCAGAAAGTGGAAACTGAAATTCCATGGTTTGGCGCTGGTTTGGTTTTAATACGTCAGACACAAACCAGAAGGCAGTAATCTGCAAAACATGCCCCCTACAGTCATAAGTAGCTACTCAAATACATCGACTCTTTTCTTCCACGTAAAGACACGACATGAAGAACTGTACAGAGACAGCCTGAAGTTGCAACAAAGCACTAAGTCAACATCAAAACCAGAAAGTGATGACAAGAAAAGAACGCAACAAATGAGTCTACAGGAATTGTTGACCAAAGGCATTCCATATGAGAAGCAGTCCAGCAGACACCGCGGAATTACAGATGCCATCACTAAGTTAATGCATGAAATGCAAGAAGCGATTCTGCTTGTTAAAGATAGGCATACTTGATCGTTACTTGAAGCACTTTGTTATTATTATATTTATTTCAACAGATTGTAATTAAATGCAGTCCTTTAAAAAAGGTGGTACTCTCAGTTATTTTGAATAGTATTTGACCACTGAATATTTGTGCTTTATTTTAATTGATCTTTTATACATTTTATTTTTCTTCATTAGGGATGGAACGTTTTTTTTAAACCATCCGAAATGTTCGGTTCGCCTGTCTTGGTTCAATTTGTGTGTGGTCCGTTCCGGTCATGCGCTGCTCCTTTTTCTCATAGGTGATGCGTTTACACTCCCGAGCAGCAGGTGGCGCTACTGCACCTACAGCCACCCACCAGTAGTAAATAACAGAAGAAGCGAAGCAGCATAGCCGAGTGTAGCAAATATAAATAGCGTATTAGGTCCGTTGTTGAAGAAAATTTTGTGGGTATGGTGAGTGGTTAAGAGCCAGAGTTAGATGATGCGCCAGCAGCACTTTATATGTCTGCTGTATGGGATCACTTTGCATTAAGAGTGACCGACGATGAAGGCGATAAAAAAAATTTTTAAAAGTTGTGGACAAAAGTGTGTGTTTTTTACAGTAACACAACACGACTAACATTGCAGCTCACCTGCGGAGACATACCTGTGAGACAATTAGTAGCGTGAGGAGGAGAAAGGCGACTGTAGGGACGTCTAGTCACCGCGGCTCATAAACAGCCTCATGCAATACTAAAGGAGTGGGATATTTCATAGCTGAGGATAAGCAGCCTTATTCTGTAGTGGAGCGTGCGGGATTCCGTTCTATGATTGAAGCGCTTGACCACAATTTAAAATCCCCTCTCGCGGGGCGTCCCAGTAGCTCAACTGGTAGAGCGCGCACCATAGAGGCTCGGACCTCGCTGCGGCTGAACCGGGTTCGAGTGAGGTTCTTTACCACATGTCTTCCACTCTATCACACCCCTTCAATCTCTCACTGTTTCAATAATAAAGCTTGACCAAAAAAATACATAAAAAATTGCCCTCACGCAAATACTAGTACACATGGTAATTATCGCACTTTATGAAGAGACCCGACAAGAAGAGAGTTGTCTAACTACTGATGGATGGACCTCCAGGACTACTGAAAGTTTCCTGACTGTGACAGCCCATTACATTATATCACAATGGGAGATTAAAAGGTCCCTTTTTAACCGGATTATGCAATACATAATTGATTTTCCTAATATTCAACATATACCAAACCGAAAACAGTGACCACAAAACCTTGAACCGAATTGAACCGTGGATTTTGTGAACCGTTCCATCCCTAATATATATATGTATATATTATATGTTTTATAAATAAATGGAGAAAAGAATTTGAAAATTGCCAGTTATGTAAAAGAAAAATTCTTCTATCGGGATATAGAATTATCTATATTGTAATGTAGATTGTATGGTTTACATTAATGCTCCCCATAAGGTGCTGCTCTGATTAAATTTTATATATATCTTGGACCCTAAATATAAAGTACAGCTCAGATAAAACTGTATATACCTTTATAGAACCTGAAGCAAATAGCAGTGAAACTCTGCAATAATAATTTTTCATATGACCCTCTTTAACTCAAGTAATGTCAGGACCCCACAGGGTGAGACATCACAGAGCAGCAATGCCCACTTGAGAAATAGTCGGAATTGTTGGACAACGACCAACTGGCAGAGAAGAAGCAGGCACTCTGTCACCTTTAACAATTTGTTCTTGTGCAACAGAATACCGAGGACAATGACACCATTAAATAGGTCAACAGCCAATGTTATTTGTGCAAGCCTGTGTGTGTTCTGTGTGTGGTATGAGAAGTGGTCATAGGCTAGCAGGCTGCTAAAACACTTGTCCTTCTGAACCTGATCTTTTGTGTTAAACGCTTTGTGATAACCAAGGAATTGTTGCAGAGAGATAACATGTGGTACTTCTTCTGCACAGGGATGATGGCAGAGCCAATCTAAAATTTAAAATTTTTCTATATTTATTGAAAATGTATGTTTTATAACAATATCTTCCATGTTATTTGAAAAGGTACATGCATCAGTGTGGGTACAACTAAAAAGCTATTAAAACCCTAAAATATAGGGCCAATAACTGTATGTTTTGTTAAGCTGTTGTGCACTGACCTTGCAGTAAAGCACTGACCCTTTGGTCTGTACACTATGTGCTCCAGTGCCTCTTCTCTTCTAAATATTAAGTGGGCTGCTTTGTGCAGGATGAACATTTAATTATGATAAGCAAAGCAGGGAGCACCTGTCCATTTTTACACCATTATTAGATGATTATTAGATTATTATTATTTGTATGTTTTTCCAAACTGCTTTGGTTCCTTTTTCATTTTAACTGGTAATGACCTTAACAAGAAGGATTTTAAATGGTCTCAAAGATCAAAGTTACTACTGACAATAGTCACTAATGAATGGTATCCATACAAATTTCTTATCAAATAACAGGTGATCTTATGATGCATAAAAAAGGGATAAAACAAAATAAAACAAAAATATTTACACAAAAAATAATTGCGCAAGCCAGGGAGGAAAAAACAATTAATAATTGATGGAAAGCCACATTTATGATGCAGCAGCCATCAGAATTTAGGGAAATATGTTTCCGTGATGTTTTAAAGGTCTACTCCAGTCATTATTTTATGCACAAATACACATATTGCTGTGTTCACCACTAAGACTGAATGCATTGCGCATCGTTTCTGTGAAAAATAACGTCCTAGTCTTCCTGTTTCAAGCTGTTTTGTGTGAGCCAGAA
>JAOWBC010000904.1:17484701-17495153 GCA_028566105.1 Hypoplectrus providencianus | reverse complement strand
GCACCATGATGTCACTGCTTATCTTTTATTTAGGCACATCAAGGGACCACTTTCATCTCTTCAAAGTAGTTGGTCAGTGCAACAATTCAGGAAAAAAAAGTGTTCCAACACCATTCCCACCACCATGAACATAATCTTTCCATCCATTGTGTCAGTCACAAACAGTAAGGCGAGACTGAATGCATAGGAGCCCAGCAACAAGTGATGTGCTGATAGGAGTTAATTCTAATTAATGGATAAATCAGTCAGTGATGTAGCTAATTAGCCATTTAACATCTGGTCAGTCATCCGAGGGGATTCAGGAAACAAAGGCACAAATTCATAACATTGCATTAGAGATCTTACTGAAATCAAAGAACTTTGGGTTGAGCAGGTTCCAGGTTGATTTATAGCAAAATGACATGCTATCAATAGTTATACTATCAGCCATAAGGAGCACCACCATCATGAGCAATGCATTCACATGGAATTAAATTCATCTGTTTATTTCAAGTGGAGACAATCACCATTTCAAATATAGATTATGGCTGTGAGCATGGATCGTACCATTTGGCCTCTTATGCACCCTTATGTTACGAATGGGCTTTATGTCGGGGGGGAAAAAGGCCTTTGCAAGTAGCCAGACCATGATACTGAAATGTCAGTTTAATCTCCTTTTAGTACAACGCAAACAGTTCACACACTGAAAGAAGAGCTCCGGGTTGTTCGATGAAAGTTCAATCCTGATACAGCAAGAAGCCAGAGAAGGTGCTGTACTTCCAGGTACTGCCGTAGATGGCGCCACGATGCAACCGAAGCCACACCTGATCTCCTTGGAAGAGAGGCAGGATGGCGTGGTTGCTGGCCGTCTCGTGATCCGGCGCGCCGTCGTTGGCGTATGCCGACACCATGACTTCTTCGTTGCGCATGAGGTTGATGTAGAGGGGGACGTTGATGGCGAGCTTCAGGATGTGGAAGATGAAAACGTAGGTTCCGTTGACGGGGCAGGTGAAGCGGCCGATGTGGGAGTCGTACATCTCGCCCAAGTTGCTGTGCAGCTGGTCGAACACAATGGGCTGGTCCAGGTTCCCGGGGGCAAAGTTGGCTGTGCGAGTTGCGTTGAAGGCCACTCGCAGCGGTTGGGAGAGTGGGTAGAGCTGCATGGGGAGCAAGGGGTGTTGGTGGTTATGTGGAGTGAGGGGGACCTCCAAGGTGGACACCGAAAGGGAATCCCCATGACCCGAGTCCACAATTGTAAACACTCCCTCACGGTCGGGGGTGCTAACTTGGGAAGAGTCACTCCAAGCTGATGAGAAGAAAAAAAAAATTGTTAACAATGAACATGTATGACTTTTTTGGGTTGAAATTTACATTGCATTCCCCATTGCTGTGTTCATGTCTTCCCAAGCCAACCAATTTTGATTGGGTGGTGCTTAACCAAGGGAACATTAATTGGAGTTGCCTACTTTTTGACATTCTTGCTTAATTTAACCATCTCTAAAAGGCGACATCTGATTAAATTGCCAACTAATAATCCAACTAAATTTCTAAGCTTTATACAAGTGGGTGTTGTAACCCATGAGACTGAACTCATTTGCGCAGGACTCCAGACAAAAGAACAAAAAAGATGTTTTCATAGCCTTTGTAAAGCTTTCTGTATTTTCTCATTGAATTTTAAGTTTGAAGTATCTGTGTTTATACCTTCAGATATCTACTTTCTTTTGAAATGAAAAGTATAAAGGAGATCTTCCATCTTAGTCTTTGCTCTTTGACCGGTTGGTTAACACAATTTACCAGTTGATAAAAGTTAAAAACTGATGCAGAGACCTTCCCAGCATGCAAATGAGTGTCCAGCATCATCTGGAGATTTTTGGTGCTTTTGATAGCCATTTAAATTGAAAAAGAGTTGGAAACACCGAAAGTGACTCAGCGTTGATCTGAACTAGAAAGAAGCCAAACGGCTCCTTTTGCATTTTACAACCATTGTTTCACAACCAAAATTACAAGCAGCTACCCAAAGAATAAATCAAAGTTACATCTGATCCAGCAGGTTAGATAACCAGGGCTGGATGCTGAATTTTAAAAACCTAATTTTTTTGATACTCAGTGACAACAAAGCATGTTCACCTTGTTATCCTCCATATCAAATCACCATTTTCAATACAAATGTAATACCAATCCCTTCCAGCTACTGTCCTATACAGAAGAATGCAAAGGTTTGCACCAAAAGCTCCTCTTAGAGATATATCGCTGTTGAGAGAGTATTTTTGTTCTTACCACTTGAGTTATGTCTCCCTCCGCCACGTCTATAGCTGTGTTGATATCCGGAGTCCTGAGGAAATATCACAGAGGACCTTTTACAAAAAAATGGGCACAGTAGTAAGACAGCACTGGAGTAAAACACAGGACTTCCAGCGTTAAAAATTCAAGTGGAACACAATGTGTTGCAGGCATCAAAATAAGAATGAGAGTTTAACCCAAATTTCTTAAGGCAGTTTTTAAATTGAATTTATGTAAAAGAGAAAAGAAAAGGGTAATTTTTCATTTGTTACAGACAGATTTCAAACTTCTTTGAAAAAGGGATTGTATTATTCTAAATCCTTTCAATCCATTTTTATTAAGTACACTGCAATACCACAAAACAATATGCTTAACTTGTGTTAAAATTATCCTAATAATCCTAATCTGAACTGAAAGAGACATACGAGTTAAGTCAAGGAACAAAATCTTATTTTTTGTTGATTTCTGTGCTCATCTTCAGTGGAGCTTTAGATATGTGTCCCAAAATCCGAGTCACATGACAACCACTAGTCTTATGAAACAGAAATGACCCAACAGCCAACTATAATGTCTATATGATCTATAACCGACGTTAAATGCATTAAAAAAAGAAAAAAAAGCGGTTCACTTACTCTAGTAGTGTAAAGGATAGGACCAGAGTCCCTTAGATGACCCTGGGGAATGTAGGATCCTCCTAACGATTAGAAATCAGCTGTTAGACAAGGTTACCCAACATCACCTGATCCTGAACAGTGATCAAACAACATTATAGAAGGGAAATAAAGCGATGGTGAAAACCCCAAAAGAGGAGAAGGAAAGCTGAGGATAGATACCTTGATGCCAACCAGGAGAGCGAAAAGTTTGTGCCAGTCCCTTGCCACCACGTGCCATACCTCTCAGAGATCCTCTGGTGTAGTAGGACTGGCCAGAACGACCCCTGCCTCCACTTGACTGGCCAGGGGACAGCAACATTTGTCCACCATTACCCATATTATCTGAATGGTAAACTAGAGAAATGGCGCAGCGAGAAATGGATCTCAGAAATCTGGCTGTTGGCCATTCAGCCCATGCCGGTTGAGAGTTTAGGAACACAAACATTTGAGCAACATACCAGGATGTGGGTCATCTTCGGAAGGAGCGAACTCAGGTGGTGTTTGGGTACTTGCAGTGTTGTACCTAGGCTCAATGAACACTGCGGAATCTTGTTTGTATTTTAAGTCCACATTCTGAGGTAAGGAGGCATTTATCTTGAAGACCTACAGTAAGAAGAAAAGTTAAGGCTTTAGTTCAAGAATTAAGCACAAATTAACACGTCATTTAAAGTAGACTGTTGGGTTAAAGACATCCCAATAACTACTATAGTGCCTATTTCACATTTTCACTGAGGTATGGACTTGCCAGGACAGGCAAAATATTGGTGTTTGAGGTATTTCGTGCGGTAACTATATATAATATATAGTAACACATTAGATGGCCACTTCCATTTACAGTGTGGTATTATAGAGTCTTAAGTGTATTATGTCACATCTGGACTTCATGTGGATATGAGACTGTTGGGGTGAATTTATATTTGATTAGATTCATGCCTGGACTCAAGTCTACATGCTCAGACATACCATTGAGAATCATTCAGATTTAGAGCCCAAGTGAACAGAAGACCATCAGAGGATGCCCCTTTGCACTTTGTATGAAAACATCGTGTGTTATTTAATGCATGAAAAAAAAAAAAAAAAAAAAACACTACTTAAGGCTATGCTATTTGAAAGAATGCTGCATGGGCTCCATTTCCCTTAGAAACTTAAGGAGAGCAAAACAAGGGTATTCAAACTAGGTAGCTATTCTTGACAACTCTGTCAGCTTCACATTAGGGCTGCACGATAAATAGTTTTTAAAAAAAAACTAAAAAAAAAAAACTCGCGATCTCGATTTGCACTGACACGTGATCTAATTTCTACACAAATCGATTCTGAACATTTTTCTGAATGCTCCTTTTATGTCCCTGATGTTTTCAAGCGCCTCCAAATGCAGCACTGCCACTGCCTCCTCCCTCAACCATTGGTAAAGCGTTCTTTACGTTACAACTTCTGATGATTTAACTGATCTGATGATTTAATACCATACACTTGCCAAAGCACTGTTTTTTGTTTTGTCAAAGTTCTTCAGTGTAATAAACATTTTGCAAAAAATCGTGCCAGAGAGTCGGGATCTCAATTCTAAGCAAAAAAAAAAAAAATTGTGATTCACATTTTTTCCCCAGAATCATGCAGCCCTACTTCACATACAATTTTACTAATACGGAAAGGGCTTTTTAATACCACGTGGTGTATAAGTTAAGGCCCCATGATTGGACAAAACTCATCCAGATACCTTTTGACTTTTTGGACCTTATGGCATAAAATCCCAAAAAAAATGTGCTTTTTGTCAAACTTACTGACTGCATGTTCTGAAACTGTACCGATGTCAGATTTCGCCGAGTGGGTGGTGTGGAGAAAGCACATTCCTGGGGCGGGGGAGAGGTGCAAGATTCCATGTCATTGCTGGGAGAATGCTTTCCAGAATCAGTTACTGGTGTCTGTGAAAAACCGAGAAAGGTAAATACTTCAATTTAAATCATAGACACGTTACGTCAGCATTACTTAGTATGATGGCATGACCAAAACTGCTCATATACACAGGGAAGGCTCTTCTTCTCCTGACTGCCAGAGATGATCGACTGCCTGTTATACAGAGGTGGTGAAGGAAACCTCTCCCTTTCAGCCAACTGCAGTGGCTCCTGCAGAGACAAGACAGTTCCAACTACTTAAAAAAAAAATCTAGGATAAAGATGTGCCGCATCTAATAGCCAATATGCCACCTCTTACATGAGCTAGATTCTTTGAGGAAAGCTTCAGGTCACAGGTTTCCAGGCATGGATCCCCACTTGTCAGACTGTCTTTGCTTTCCATGTGCATGACAGACAGCGGTGTGGACTGAGTGGGAATGGAAATGAAGTGATATCAATTGCAATTTATTTAAATTTTGATCATGACTGTCTTGTATAAAAATGACAGCTTACATGCATAGTTTTGGGAAGGACATCAACTGGGCTTCTTAAATCTGTGTCACCTGTTGAATTAAGAAAGAGTAACAGATGATCAAGTTGCACCAGTTAAAAATTCAAACAAATTTTATTGCTTTCACGTGTTCGCCATCCATACCCATTACTTTGAAGGTTAATATTTTGTCCCCATGGAATTTACAATGTTTTCCACCCAAATAAGTGGGTGTTCTCGTGATAAGGCGGAAGAACATCTCTGCTGTCTAGAAGTTTTGGATTTTTGCTTTTTGCTTCAGTGGGTACTGAGTGAGTGAAATGACAAAATTTGCAGCTGGTCAAACCCCCTAAATGCTAAGAAAATGGAACTTCCGTGCAGTTTTTCTTGCTTCCTTTAGCATAGGGTACAATGAAATACCATTTACAAAAAGGTGTTAACTTTGTCCCTCAATTGAGGTTTTAGTCTAAATTTTGCACTTATGTTTAGCTATGTCAAGCTCGCAGTCTTCTGTGGTAGCGCATCCCCACACCAAATGTCAATTACGTTATACCATGAAACCCATGCCGGATGTTTGGCGATTCAGTTGGGGTCTACTTTTTTGCAGTTATACACAGTTGGCAATTTCTTCCTGGCCATTCTACCTGCACTTATTAGATGCAACAGTTTCTTATAGTCCTGAAAATGTTCTTAACTTGTATTTTATAATATAGTTTAGTTTATAATAGTTTGCTATTCTTTGTGAAAGACCTTCAGAGTTGATAACCAGCATTGTAGGACTGCCTGGCCTGTTTTTGTGGTGAAGTATAACCATATAACTAAAAGCTACTCCTGGTATGTTGAGCCTGCTTTGTAATACAGATCCCTCGCCAAGTCTTGTTCAGAGTTTGGTTAGCAATAGGAGTATTTAGTGGAGATCAATCTAAAACAGCTTTGAAACGGCATGACTCAAGATTCACTTAAAACTTATAGTGAAACACTGATCACAGAATGACAGATTCTAAAATACTATATACAGAATGATTTCCTGAGACAGCATCTAACTAGAAGTGCAAAGAATGAATAAAGTGGAATCGATGTCCAACTGTGGTCAACTCTGCTGGTCAATGAATTTGGGGAACCATACAAGTTAATTTAGCAAATGCTTAACCTCTTATTGGGGAAAGAGTATTTTTATATATTCTCCATACCTATGCAATCATTTGGTCACAATTTCCAAGAGTTGTTAAAATAAAAAAAGATGGTGAACCTTGGATTAATGCATTGTAAAAACACCTATTTAACTTTACATTCCTTCATCACAAAAACCATTTAAGATTGACCTAGTTCCTTCTGACATTCTCTTTGGGAAATACTGGAAGTAACAATGTTAGGGTACTTTTTAAATGAGCAAATGTGAAGAAAAATGTAGATCACTTGGGGGGGCTTCAAGGAAATTTTAAATAGATGAGCTGCTAAGATTACCTTAATAACATGAAATTTGTTAACACTTGGATGGATGCAAATCAAGGGGAGTATCAATGTCATTTTTCATTGTTGTTAACATTGCAATCTTTAACATCTATCCATGCTCTTTAAATGGCTTTCTGGTTCACTATAAATAGATCTCAAATGGCAATGCTGAATCACCATTATAAAACTATTTCCATGATGAGCACGATGTAAGAACCTGACTGATGAAGACCATGCAATACGAATTCAAGCTTGCAAATATTGAGTGAGTAGACCAGAGTTGCTACTGTCAAATTACAAAGCTTATTGATTTGTTCCAAGTTACCAGAAGGAGAAGGAGATCCCGACGGTCGTCTCTTTAGTTTGGGGTGGCCATTAGTGGGGGAGATCTCACCATCCAGGAGAGAGTCCTGAAGACATCATTTTACAACCCTTACAAACTTAGAAAAGATGACTTTTCACCTAGACCACAGTTTCATCTAATATCTGGTTGTTGGCACACTCTTGGAAATCTCAAACCACCCGACTCCACCTGCATAAAACTGAAGGATCCATGGATCTCTGCCATAAGGTCTTCTAGGTGCTGCCTCCTCAGGACAGGGTCTTTGGGTAAGACATATGAAGAGTTGAAAACCTCTGCAGGCATATCCATGTAAACTGTCTGTTGGAAAAAGGATGGTTGGAATTTTTTTTTTTTTTAACAGTAAATCTGTCAGTAGATGTCAAGCCGTTTTGTACTCACCGACTTGGCATGTTGCTCTCCTTTGGCCCTCTTCTCCTTTCTCTGGGGAGATGATCATGCATTAATTATTGTTTGGACACAACATCCTTTACAATATCCTCACGATTTAGACCAGCTTTAAACTTTTAATTGTGTAGAAATCTGCATGATTTCTCAAGATCACCAGTTTTTCCAATTCAAATATATTAAAATTGGGGGTTTTAACAGGAGATTTAAGACACTGCAATCGTTTGTCACAACTTTAGCAAATAGAATATCATACCAACAGCTGTCGTTGGTTTAAAAAAAATCTGTACATGTATGCACTTTCCATTGTGACCTATGAAAAAAATAAGAACCTTTTTTTTTTTACCCTGTGAACTGGAAGCACTTGAAAACTCCCAACTTCTGTCAACACACCAGCCGTTTCAAGTGCTATGGTGACTTTGCACCTATCAGCGGCGCTTTGCCAGAATATAGTCCCAAGACCTCGTCTGTCCTAGGCAAACCCTTTGTGATATTGGCATCGACATTTGTACTCAGTTTGAATGTACAGGTCAAACGATGAAATTAGGAAAATTCGAGTTAATTTATGACTATTTTGTGAACGACTGGCTAAGTGGCAACTCCCAACTATGGCGCTCTATGCTAAGCTAAGCTAATGCTGTTCTTCTGGATACTGACAACCACGGGGCTGAATGAAAAACGCTTTTGCTCACTTATCCAACACAGGAGAATATGGTAAGAGACTACATTTCGTCTAGGGGTGACCTATTCTTTTAAGAAAAAAGAAAAACTTTTGAAGACAACATCTGAGATGTTCTGTCATGCAACCATTTCCCTGTATTTTCTCCATCATTATGGTTCAATCATACCTCACCTGTTTGAGGGGTGCATATTGTTTTTTGGTGGTGACTGAGACTTTGGGGATAAAGGTTGCAGCTCCTCTCCATGGTTTGTTTAGTGCAGCTTGGGATGAGGCAGGACCATCTGAGATCCCCATATCCCAGGAGTCAGGGGGCTCCAGCTCCCTTGTGTTCTTGAGGTCCCCATTCCAGTTCTAAATGGGAGGAATGCCCATGTCAATCAGCCTATTAAAAAACTATTTAATATGTTGGCCACATGACAGCCAGATGTAGAGCAATGGAAAACTTTAAAGAAAAACATGTTTAGTCTTTTACCTCTGTGGAAACTTCATTTGGTTTTGACTTTGAGGCTGATGGAAGCAAAAAATTTAATTGAATTAAATAAATGGCAATACTAAAACTAGGCAAATACAAATTCATACTGGCAACATTTGATTCAAGCACAGGTGCTTAGTTGCACAGTATATGCAAGCATCATCTTACTGGTGTGGCTGTTGGGCCTCATCACCTCTGAGGATTTGTTGGGCAGAGGTGGAAGACAACTGAAGTACTTGCAATTTAACAGTCTGGTTATCTCTTCTTTATAAAGCTTAACTGAAAAATAAAGAAAAACAACGTCAGATGATTTCAGGAGCAGATACAGAATCCACAACAACTGTATCTCCTTGCAAGAACTTTTACATCTACGTGTAGTTTTACAGTAGTAGTTTTCCCAATGTAAAAATGTAACTAATAAAAAAATTTAAGAATAAATTACTTAAATGCTTTGCTTGGTATATTAAGTAAGACATAGACTGGTGGTTTGGTAATAAGGTGCTTGTTAATCCCAACCGTTACCCGACTAAATCTAAGGGATCCTCCACAGCAATTACTCAATTTGTGGTTGTTGCTGTGTATGGCTACTGATGAGAACACATTGACCAATTCAGACGGACTACATTGTCCAATTGGCCCCAATGGCTTCAAAACTATATCTTGTTATGACATCGCATACAAAGATCTGCTAACCAGGGTTTGTTTGATCTAAATTTAAATTTAAGTTACATGTGATGACACAGCACCAGGGATTAATTTGTTAAAATGGACCTTCCCACCTGAGTCTGTTGCATTGGTGAGGTTTTATTTCATTAGGCACACTTTTTTCCCTCTCAAATCTTCTTAAATTAACTTTTCAGCTGCAGTAAAAAGGTCATTATATAGGATGTGGATCACTGGATACTATGAGCAAGGTCATCCATTGCCTTTGTTTTTACGTTCCCTTTAAGCACCACACCTTAAATACAACCCAGATTTGAATGGTGTGAAATAAAACACAGAAATCATTTAATTCTGAATTCACCGTTTGTCTTTCATTCTTTAAATAGAAATTTAAGTTGAATCAACAGGTTACCAAGGAGTAGCAAATTACTGCGTTCTGTTAGTGTTGGAAACTGTCCCAACTTATTGGAGTCGTGGTTCTACAAGACTGCCACAAATTTATATACAATAGGCGTATAAATAATTCCACAATAAAAACTATTTTATATGATAACAATGTTAAGGACTTATTGAAATATGATATTTGTATAAAGGCCATTCACATTCTCAGTGATATATTTCAAAGATACGAGGTGGCGAGCACTTATGCAGCATTAAAATTTTACATAAAGTATTAAGCTACTTCTGCGAGCTGAAGAAAAATGGCATGGTGTCTACCCCAGACTGTATAGAATTAGCATGCAGTGGGCATGTCTGGAAGGGGAAGACTCATTTTTTGTTTTGCATCTTGAGATCAACAGTTTCTGGACCAACAATTCATGATATTGTTGATTTCCGTGGATTCCATAGATCCTATTTGGATGCATTTCATACGACACAAAAGTGTCGTCTTAAGGTTGAGTTAGCTAGAGACTCAGACAAAAAAGGGGGAAAAGAAGTTGGCAGGGCCGGAACACAAAATTACATGAACTAGTGAATTGATCCAACGGTTAAATGTCAAAAGTTAGAAAATATTGTGAATATTGAACCAGTAAAAAGACACCTTTGCAGAACTTGTTTTAACTTTATAGATTGAACTGTCAGCTATTTCCAGATTTTAATTTAAGAATTTCACAATCACAGGAGAACTTCGGGGCCACTGATA
>JAOWBC010000904.1:17452005-17463523 GCA_028566105.1 Hypoplectrus providencianus | reverse complement strand
TAGCAGTATCTACATCAGTGATCTAAACCTCTGTCTGTCTGACCCTACAATAACCACGCAGTTTATGGTTCTTTGCTTGGGTGTTCCAGTAAACACACCTGACCGTCAATGACTGTGGAGGCTCCAGGGACTTTATCATGGCCGCGGATCCAGTTGTGGATGGCCTCAGCTGGTTGGGCCAGATTGACCTGAGGGACAGAAAGACACAGGAGTCAACATGTCGACGGCTCAGTGACATTTTCTTAGAAAGATAAGAAAACCTAACAGCTGGTTGCCACTAGCTGAGCGACACGTGGAAAAAAAAAACCTCTACGCTAAGAATAGCACATTGAGACACACTGCCAGCAACGTGGCCCGACATGACAAATCAGAAAGCAGCTAAGATCAGCCCCACCTCTGTCTTTCCTCTTAAAAGACTAGTCAGCCACTCGATCTTCCTAATATTTGAACAACATGTTGGGTAAACAGTACATTTCCATGCTTTTTTATGAATGCAGGTTTTATTGCACTGAGCAGCTGTCCAACAGGTAAAGGCAGCAAAATACATACGATACTGAAACAAGTAAGTTGAGTATATGCCTAAAATCATGCCATTTTCAAACAATTTGCTGCACAGCATTAATCATATAAAGTGTTAATGTCCTACTACTGTCATATGCATAAACAGTGGAATGGAATTGGTTTGATTTATTTACAAGATTCTGGCTGCCTGAACATGCCCTCAGCCTTCAATGTTGGTCTTACAGAAAACAGTGCAAGATAACTTTCCGAGTGCAGCTTTCAGACTGTGGTTGGAAAGCACAGAAGGGACTTTGTTTGGCCTCAAGGAAGTTGGATTTTGGGGCAATGTGAGCAAGACAAATAATGTATTTGGGACCAGAAGTGGAAATCAAATAATTAATCAACTAAATAAATTAGAAAGTACATTAATTAACTGATTTGGAAGTTACGCACCTGTTTTAACCAACCAACCAACGAACAGATTAACAACCATGCATGTTGAAGAACACTTTCTGTATTGAGTACTGTCTAATTGTTTCATCCCCTTATTTTAGGTTGACCACATGTATTCAAACCCATTCACACAACCCCTTTCCACCATAGTGCTCCATGTGGTAATCCAACAACCCCCTACACCTCTTGCAGACCATTGCTAGTGTCCCTATCATCTTTCTCCCTTTCACTCAGATCAAGAGAAGCTGCTATCTCTATGTTTTCTATCAATCTTTGATAATAAACAAGGAACAGCAATAAAAGGTTTGACAAAAGATTTGTTAGCGACTGAACTTAAAAACCCTGTTATTTGTCCGACCAGAAAGGAACCACATGCAAAATGGAACCAGCTTTTGAACCCGTCCCTCTGAGACTCCTCACCTTTGCGTTGGATTTCTTCTGAATGCCTTCATAGCTTGCTCCTTCCTCTGGCTGGGGAATTCGAGGGGCTTTTCCATCAGCAATGAGTTGAACTGACTCCACCTGCACATGGAAATAGTGTGAGTTTCTGGCTAGGGTGACCAGATCCAAACAAACCATATTTGGCACACAGAGTATGTTTGACAGGGATATTCTGAGAAACACTGCCAATACTGAGATGTAGTCTTCAATCTTTTTAAATGTCTGTTACTTCAAAAAAAAATACACAATAATGCTATGAACACAGCATGGAAAGTCTGAGAAAATAATCAGTTCTAGCTTACTAGCACAATCTGCTGACCTGTGAGAATGGAGATACAGTGGGAAACTATCAGTGTAATTTAGCACATTAGAAAGTGTTAGCATAGCTTAGCACTAAGACTAAATGTGGGAAGTAACTGTAAGAGACGCTCAGCTCACAGAATAAAAGAAGGGTAAACTAACTAAGCACAAACACTAAAGGCAGGGTTATAGCATAGCTTGGCAAAATGCCTGAATGCAAGGGAAAACTGTTAGCTTGAAATATTGGAAGACCATTAGCATAGCTTAGCACAAATACTGGAAGCCAGGGGATACACTGTTAGCATAGCTTAGCACAAGAACTGGAGGTAGATGAAAACTGTTTGATTAGCTTGGTCCAAAGACTGGAAATAGGGGGAAACTATTTACATATCTTGGGACAGGTTAGCAAAAGTTTGTATAGGTTAGCAAAAAAACTAGTAGCAGGATAAAATGGTTTACTTTGCTAGAAACAAAGACTGGAAGCATGGGAAAGTGTTTGAATGGCAAAGCACAAAGTCTAAGAAAAATGTTGTGTAGTGTATTAATGTAGTGTAATTTCACTAAAGTGTCATTTAAAGAGCTACACCCAGATAAGTAGTTTCAAAATGCCGGACATCATCTTAATATGTGGACACCTGGCCATCTGCTAACACCTACTTCTCACGGTATGGTTGTATTGTTTATGTTCATTTACTCTTGACCAGTTCAAAAGTTGAAGAATCCTAGTGGCAACTGGGCATTATGGCAATAACAAGGAATAATTGTTGTGAAAAAAGTTTTATATACCATAGCCTTGATGCCCTCTGGGAAAAGGAAGCGGTTGTAGAGTGTGTCCACGGTGTCGTTGGGCTCCACAGCACACTCCTTCTGCAGCAGGATTGGTCCGGTGTCCAGCCCATCATCAGCCCAGAACACTGTGAATCCAGCTTTCTTATCACCGTGGATCAGGGTCCTGATAGCACACACACAGACAAAAAAATAAAAATAAATAACCCAACTTTGGAGCAGTGCCATAACACACTTAGATATAGGATATGAAGTGGATAATAAATCTGACCAAATGGAGCAGAAACAGATAAAGAATAGATAAAGCCTTATTGCACCTGCAGAGAATGAGACGGAGGCCATCAGACTATTGATAAGACTGTCAAACAATCAAGCCGTCATCTCATTAGGTGATTGAACATTAGCTTACATTTTACATTACAGAAAGTTGCAAATCAAAAAGTAGATTTTTACTGCTGTATTTTTGTTTTAATTAGTAAAACTCAAGTTACTTTTCTATTAAGTTTGGAAGAACCAACAAATACTGTTGCCTTATGACAGATATGACAGACAAGTGCACCCCGCCTCTTATCCAATGCATAGTTGGATAAGCACTATGGGCAATAAATTAATATTACATCAATATCATGGTGTGAGACTGGTTATAATCTTAGCTTAATGATGTCATAAATATGCCACATGTGTTGCCTTTTCCTGGTTTGAAAGGCTGCATTGTAAGAAAGTTATGGGTCATTTCTTACCAGACTGGTCTGGCTGTTCTATTATTAGACATAACATGATTAGACATAACCCAGTTTGTCATTATAGCCATATATCTGCTGATTGTTCATCTAAAATAAATAAATGTTAAAGACATTTACAGTACAATTCAGTTTTCACTTTGGCAAGCTGATGAGCTCATGAGATATATTTGGGCTTTGCAATGAAACCTTTGCACTTAAAAAGTAGTGGTTTGATTTCGCTACCCTGATTCACCTGGTTGCTCCAGTTAAATAAAAGGTCATTATTATATTTTTTTGTCTGTAAGACATGAAGGTAGATGTCCAATGTTAAATTCACCAGCTTTGACGAAATTATGAAAGTAAGTTGTGTTTCACGACTAAAAACAAACGGAAGCTATTCATTTACACGCAGTGATAACCACAGCAGAGAGATAGTAAGGGTGGAGAGCAGACTGACTAGCAAGAGGAGAAGATAAGAACGCCAGCTTTTCCAGGAGGTTAGGGTCAAGCAGAACTGGTTTAAACCTCCTGCTACACGGACAGATAGCAGCAAACCCTCTTCTACCATTCTGACCTGGATCACAGCGACTTAGAGCCTGTGAACTATGTACTTTTAGCCTTGTTCTGGAGAAAATTTGACTTTTACTAACCAGTGACCACTGTAGCTATAAGTGATGGCAACAGGATAATAAAATATAGTCTACCAGCAAAAATGGAGAATAGTCATAATGACAACACATTTTACTGAAAGATACTTACCAATTATATAGATATATAATATAAATTAAGTTTAGCTAAAACTATCTAACATTAGCTGCTCCCAGTGGATCAAATCAGGCTCTGACAACAAAGCCGCTGTGTGTAATCAGCCAGGCCAGAACATGTTTCATTGCCTATAAAATAAATATTTGATTTGTATGGGAATGTGTTCCTATGCATGTTTTAAAATGGTCTGAGCAATAAAATACAATGCATCTTCTTTGTAGCCTCCGTGTTGTTTACACTTTACGACCCCTTTAGGATATACGACATTAATTTATTATTGTAATTAGCTGCTGTTACGACGTGCCACGTGAATTAACAAAAGCTTGTCAAACACCTTCATGACTTATAGTTTGGAGACTGTCCTGTGCATCTGTCAGTAAATACAGAAAGTCTAGTTGCCACTTGAGATTCTATTTTTTATGGCTGCTTTACTGAGCCCTAGTCTGTTTGAGTGTAATATGTTACTTATCATTACTATGAGGACTGTGAATGTCACTTGTCATTGTCTACTACTGTGAGTTCAAGTGAGCAGTGATATCCTTTAACCTGATGTTAACCCCTCTGATACCGCTGGATCAGAGCAATTTCCCCCTGGTGATGTCGTCGTCATCGTCCTCCTTACCAGTTGATGGCTGAAGCTCCTCTGTGCAGAGGCAGGATGGAGGGGTGGTAGATGATGGAGCCGTGCTTGGGGTTATCGATGACGTTCATTGGGATGAACTGGGAGCAGAAGGGCATGACGTTGAGCTCGGCGCCAACAGCCTTGTAGGCTTCCACCACCTCTGGGATGGGCTTCCCCTTGACCCGCCACCTGGGGAACTTGAACACTGGTGTCCCATCTTTCTGTGCCGCCGTTGCTGAAAGGGTATGAAATCAAATTACATGTATATTAGTTGTATTTCTGAATAAACAATACTATTTTCTAGCTTTTTAAAACCACTGGTTAGGTTGTTGTAGACAATCTGAAGGGTCTAGCCTTTTTACTTTTGTCTTCTGTAGTAGTACTATAAAAAAAATGAAAGTGTTTTTTTTCTGACTATTATCCTGGTGAACATATTTTGTAGGCTACACATATGTGTGCTTGCCATAGAGCTTCTTTTCTGCCATTACCTAAATTACAATACAAAAATCCAACAGCTGAATTACCAATAGACCCAATGACGGTGCTACTTCCGGGCTGGCCTACAAAAATATGTCCCAGCTGTTAGATTCAAGTGTTCTTCAACTTTTTTGGAACCTCCATATGTATGCTAAAAATGGCTGTAAATAATGGAAAAATTTGAGTCTTTGTACAGAAGTGCTTGTAATAGTGTAGAGGTGGTCATAATTAGTTATTAGATTGCAAATGGTTTATATATTTGTTAGTTCTGTTTCATATCTGTTTCAGTCTTCAAACTGATTTTGTTCTAGTGCAAAGACTGAAATTGGACTTGTTCTGTCAGTTAAACAACACTAGGTAGATCCTGGAATATTTCTGTAAGACATATAATGCTTTCTAGGGACCACTCCATATGAAGCAAACTGCAACTGTACTCCAGCATTGTCTGTTCACAAAGAAAATTAAGAACCATAACACCATTCTTCATTGCCTGTAGCCCACTATTCAATATTTTTAAATGCACCAACTTTCCAAATTGTCACCAAGCCTGTCTAGTGTACTTAGGAAAAAAACAACAAGAAAAGTTAATAATATCAAGCCTGAAATAGACAATGAGCTTGAATATTGTTGGGTTTTAACTAATCACAATATTGCTGAATAGAGTAACTCTCTATTGTGATAAACTGCAATCAAGTATCTTTTGAAACTACTTTTTTAATGCTAAATGTGCAGATTTAATATCAGATGCCAGGCAGAGATCAAGAGGCCGCTCACGGCTGATGCTGATGCTGTTTCCAGGAAAGATTGCATCATACCAAAGAGCGAGGCCTGACTGTAGACTTTTCACCTCAGAGCGAGCATCTCGGGGCCACACAGGGCCTCTGCCCATGCAGACAATGGAGCCACTATCCCGCAGCTAACGCAGGATAAAGGCCTGTCTTTGTCCAGGAGCACTGTAGAGTCAACATGCATCTACCTCAGCCACAGCACAGCCTGCGATGACCCAGAGAAGACCCAGGATCCCCAGAGGCCGTCACATCCAAGATTTTCTCTCTTTGTAATTGTGTACAATCCAATGCAATATATTTTATGTTGTTTCTCATTCATTAATTGTTGGTGAACCAATGTTAGAACTATTTAAAGTCAATGAGAATTAAATGCTCTAAAACCGTGTTTAACTAGGTCTATATTTGCTATATAGACTGTTTCATATTGAGCTATAGCCAAGCCAATGAGACGGGTTCTGTCTCCAGCTCTATATGGCTCTTCCTTGTTCTATCTGAACTCACCAAGAGTTCTCCAAAATACATTTGTTAACATAACAAACGAACAAAAAAAACCAAACTCTGATTCAGTTCTGATATCAGTTTTAGATTTTGGATGACAAAGCATCCATGACATGGTCATTTTGAAAGTGGTCCCTCGACCTCTGACCTCAAGATACTTGAATGAAAGCGAAACCAAAAGACTTTCTCCTTTACAGACAGACAACTATTTTGTATTTCTCATGAAGTACAAATGTGTTATTGTGGCTTATTTTATGTAAATATTTTTTGCATATTGGGGTCTTGAATTGCATCACTGAATTGCATTGGGTTGCATCAACTGGGTATGACTGGAAAGCTGAGACAACAAGCCCAACATTATTATTGTGGCACTATATGCTTGTGTTCTCTTTATTTAACCTCATGGGTCTTGAATCTCTCTTGAACCAAAGTTGTTTTTGCCCTGTTCCAAGGCAGCAGCCGGGGGGATGTTCATGTGCTCTTTCACCAACTTCCTGGTCCATACACTTACTTAGAGTGACCGAGTTTTAACAAACTCTCCTCCTGCATAGTTAGCGATATTATTGGTATGAGTCCAAACAACACTTTGACCTTCTCTGTTTGGCAAGAATAACTAATTGCTGGTAGTGAGATCCCATCATTCATTCTTAGATTCTTTGTACTTTGTAATTATTTAGTGTGACTATAATGATTAATGGGAATCTATGGGTAAATAGCAACCCATCATTGATAACAGCTGGGTAAAGACAACAATGTGAAATCACTCAAATCAGAGGTGAAAGCGACAGGTGAGGGAAGAGAGTGGACTCACCCAGGGGGTCGGCCTTGCCATCCTTGTCGGGGACTGTGAACACACCCACCACCTTGTGACCCTGCTTCCTCAGGTTGCTGTACACCTCCTGGCCGAACAGACTCTGGCCAATTATAGCTACTTTGAGCTTATTCTGGTAATAATACTGAAAGAAAAGCAAACACGTAGACTTAGCTTTGCACAGTGTCAACAGTCATAAAAAAAAAACCAACACTCATCTGCGGTTTATGTCAAGCTGCAGTGCTTTGATATCTTGGGAGAAGAGGATTTTAACACTCTCTCCTGACCTCATTTGTTCCATAGATGTTATGCAATCCACTACAACCCAATTCAGAGGCGGTCTTAGCAGGAGGGAACTGCAGGAAACTGCCTTTAGCATGAGGGGGCAAGAGGGGCCCACAAGAGATCAGTCTTAAAGGGGCACTGCAGAAATATTGCATTGCACTGTAAATGAAGGATAGACAGGTGCGTCTTATATCCAATAAGAAGATAAACTAACTTTTAGTGGATCAAGTTCCAAAAACACTCAATCCTTCATTTCCTATCATGCATTTTGTCTACTTGATAACCAACCTCAGACCTGTCTGTCACAGATTTATTGACTCTGAATGCCATCACTATAATCATCCGGACTATTTCCTCATCCAGGAAACATTATACTGCCTCAATAGTGCCCCCTCTGACACACAAAATGTGCCTTTAAAAAAAAGTAATGTCAACTTTTCATAATTTATTTACAGACAATTTTATCAAAACAACCAATACCCAAATTTAAGTAATTATTAGGCTACAACAGTTCTTTTTGTTATTGATTAATAGATTGTTCTTTTTTTTTAATTAATTGCCAAATCTTCAACATTTCTGTTGGGGGTTAATTGTTGCTGATTACTGATTATGTTGTGTGTGATGGCTATGTATAAAAGGCATGTCCCGAAAAAGAGCCAGGGGTGGGATTCAGGGGCTTCCATGCTTGCCTTCCAAATAACAGTCCGCCCTTGGACCTACAGTCTCTAAATCTTTACCACTGGTTAACACTAGCCCCTAGAAATGCTACTGGCTGATATACAGTACAGTCCAAACCCAGAGTCACATATCCAAGAGGCCCCCTCCCATCTGACTGTAACAGCACATGTGTTGAGCAAGGAGGTTTCAGGTTTCCTATGCTCATGAATGGTTCTGTCAAGTGCTGTGTGGCATTTTGCAACGTGCTCCATGGTGCATTCAAAGCCGAGCACACTAAGCAACCACTTACAGTAAGGTTGCTCCTAACACACTCGTGCAAAACACCCCCGGTAATAATGGGTGATTGTGCATGTCCTGTTTTCCTGTGAGCTGCTTGCAGCCCTGCAGGATCGGGACTAAGCCGCTGACGGTCTACGGTGTGGAGCTGATGCAACTCCTCCAGATCTTGTACAGCAGCGTACAGTCAGGGGCAGAGGGGAGCGAGCGTACAGTAACGTGGCAAACTGGCACGGATCACACCATAATTAGCTGTTTGTTGAAAATATAGTAGCAGAGTGACCAGTGAGTGAGGAGACCAGAAAATGAACTGTGGCTCTATCATCCGAAATCAGATTGGAACCTGGCTCAGTCCTCTTAATGTCACCACAACCTGGCATGCACTCATTTGTTTCCAGTATGTTTGTTTTTTTTTCTCAATGCACTGCAAGTATGAAAGGCACTACTCATTCTCTGGTGCAGCGAAAGCAACGTTACTCACGGACGATGTGGAGAATTTCCTTAAGACTTGACTCGCCGTCCACAACATAATGGCGGTGTTTAATTTATAAAAGAAGGTAATAAAAAAATAAAACAAAATCCAAATTCTGCAGAATTTGTGCGACCTGCTGCTGAGGTATGTGCTCTGCCGGCTACACACACACCTGCCTCTGTGTGTGTGAGTGTCAGTGTGTGTGAGTCAGAGGAGTGGCCGTGGTTTGGGCTCGTCACAGCCAGCTTATACTCGACAGCAGCAGACAGCGTACGTGCTGGCTGACAGCGTACGTGCGCGGTCACGTGGTGCTTACTACCAGAGAGCACCTCAACCGCGCGATCACGCGTGGGAATTGATCTATGGAATTGTTTATAAAGGCCGTAACGACATCAGCGTTTAAAGGATTTATGTAACTGTATAAATGCAAATAAATGTATGTATCTAACATGTTATTAAATCAAAATTGTATGATAAAAAGGGAACTAACTTGAGAAAACAAAATGCTCCTAGAAAAATAAATAAAACTAAAGTAAGACCTTATCTACATTCAATATGGCTTCAAGCACCAAACTAGCATAGTTAGCCGTTAGCCACTGTTTGAAACAGCTCCTTAACAGAGTTGCTAACATGCTTTCAAATGACTACATACCTCTTATGAGGTGGTGATAATGTAAATTTTTTCCATGATAGCCAATTGTATATTTTTCTCTTTGTGAGTCAATGTTTGTGTTATCATGAGAAAATGTAAGGGGAAACCAAAACAAAGCAATTTTGCAAAGTGTATATGTCTGCTGACATTTCTTGCAATGCTATAGCATCACAATCATGCAAGATTCAGATTCAGTCATGAAACTTTACAGGTGTGTAGTTGAGATTTTTTTTCTCCAAAATTAATTGTACACAACACAATCTTTTACATGAAATAGTAACTTTATAATTTTACTGGTCTCAAAAAGATGGTTGCTGAAGCATAAAGATAAGTTGTCGTTGACTAATGTTAGCATTTGACTCCTTGCAATAGCATTTACTGTGTAGAAGTCAAAGAATTAGTTTATTTATGAACAGTATCTTATTGAACAAAATGTATGAGTATTATACACATTTGCAACATGGCTTATTTTCTGTTGTAATCCAAAATAAATTAAAAATTACCATTGTCTTTGTTGAGGGAACTAGTGCAATGCTATTTTCCGTATTGGCCTACAAAAATATGACACAATTGCAACACACTGTAAAGGTCGAGTTTGGTCCAAGCAAGGTGAGCATGGGTGTAGAATGTAGGGAATGGGCCACTGCTCAATTATACATTACTTATCTCTTTGCTGAGTATTACTCTGTAGCGTATAATCTGAATGGTTCACAATTAACTTATAACCTTTATGACCTTGTTTGATGGCCAATGCCAAGAACCAAGGACCATGTGGGTAGTAAGGCAATGTCTAAATCAATCATTCATGATACAAATTCACAGCGGTTTACTACAAAGTTTACTGGCACTGTGCCTTCCCATTAATTCCTCTGAAGATCTAACTCTAACCCTGGTCTCAGATATCTTATGGAAAATGTTTTAAAAGGTGCACAATTTACTTCTATAGACTTTTTTCCCAGGAGAATGATAAAATTCTAAGTGATTTTATCCCAGGTTGATAATACTTGCCTTGGCAGAATTCAGCCGCTGTACACCTGCCCAGTCTCCCACACAGAATAATCAAACACACATCTAGCACCAGCCACACTTAACTGCCCGGCACAGGTTTCTGCTGAGCAAAGGTTCAAACAGTCAGCTCATAACCTGCAGGGAGGCAGGGCAGTGACACAGATAGACCTATTCAGGTCAGCTGGAAAGACAGCATTTCCTTCATCTTAAAAAAGCACTCTATGGACCTGATATCATCCTGGCAATTACTGTTCCACTTATTTCAGCAACTAGCTGTCCCTTTACCCCATCAGGCAATAAAACTCTTCATAAATCAAATTATAAGGCGTCTCTGCCATTGGATAACTGCTTTGCTCATGCCACTGACTGCTATGAATGAAAGTTCTTATTCTTAACGTTTATAACAGATGCCAGGGATGTAGTCCAATATGCCAAAAACCCAATGGAGGTCAGCCCTAAAAGAAATACAGCCTTGATAAAGAAAAAGGCCTGAATTTAAATTTTCAGGTTCATACTTGCTTCTAGAAAAAAAAAACATGTTGGAACTTAAAGAAATACATGCACTTTTTTTTTTCTTTTATTCCTTCTGTCTAAAATATTTCATTATAGTCCCTGTCCTGTTTAGCCCACTTCCTGATGCAGGCCACTCTGCTCTGATATTACGTGCTTTTTTCTGGTTTGGCGGTCTAAATATTTAGGATTCAGCTCAGACTTAGGTGGGTCTGGAGCAATCCTACCCCAAAGTGCCTCTTTCCTCCATCTATGATACTACATATATTATTTTGATAGACTGCCAAAAACCTGTTCATCATTTGGGAAAAGCATGATCATTGCCAAGGAAAATATACTACTATGTCTAATTGTCCCCCAACTTTCATCATTTTAAAGCCACTGTCCACTGTATTCACCTCTTCACAATTTCACAATAAGTAATTTTAAACATTTTGGTCACTTAAAAATTACATATTCAGTGTTTATCTGGT
>JAOWBC010000904.1:17348728-17363571 GCA_028566105.1 Hypoplectrus providencianus | reverse complement strand
GTGTGTATACATCAAAGCTCAGTCCTATAGCGGCAAGTGGCGTCCATTCATAGAGAGATGCTCATTCAGGCCCTAATGATTCAGGCCCAATGAAAGGCCCCGCCATCCCCAACATCACATGCACGCCATCTTAACAGCGATCTTAACCCCTTCTACAACCATCACTAAGCCACCTTCCTCCCTTTCCTCACCCACCCACCCCTCCTCCAAGCCCCACTCCCCACCAGTGCCCAGCTTTGGGAACGTGGTTTTTCCAGCGTTGACTGTTAAAGCCAGTTGTGATGTGTTCCATAGACAAACAGGCAACCAGCGCTGCCCCCAGACTAGCTCCTCCTGCTTTTTGATTTCTCTGCATGCCTTTCCTACACTTCCCCTTCAAACCCCATTCCTCAGTGTGTGCACCCCTCTTTCCTTCATATACCTCTCCCATTGTGGGCCATGATGGGACTGATTTCCTTGTCCTTCTCCTTTTTCTCTTTTCCAACTATGTTCATCACTCTCTCTCAATCATCTCGTCAATGCTCGGTCTTCTGAGCACCTCCCTCTGCTGTTTGACCTCTCGTCCTCCTTCCTTGCACCACCCTTTATCCTCTTTCTTGTCGTCATTGTCACTCCTATTTCTTTGCTTCTTTTTCTGTGCCTACATTTAAGGCAGCCTGTCCTGAAAATGTTGGACATGTATCCCACCCTCCTTCCCTTTCTCGTCCTACCCCTCCATCCTAACGCAAGGGAATCATTGCCGGCAAAGTGTGGCTGTTTGATATGGAAGACAGAAACTCCATCGGCGACAACAGCAACGTCAACATCAGAATTAAAATCCCCTTAACGTTCATCCCATCCCTATTCCATCCCCCAAACCCTACACCTCTTACCATCTTTTTTTTGTTGATTTTTCTCATATGTAAGCCCTTACCCTCATCCCCTCCCCACCTACCTACTTGCCTACCTTCTGCTTCATTTTGTAAGCTACACACTGATACTGATCATTTCATTTATTTTGTTTCATTCTTTTGTTTGCTCTGGGGGTTTTATCATTTGTTTGGGGATTAACACTCTAACAGGGATTTTGGCGCTTCTTCATCGCTTCTTGCTTCTTGGCTTTGGTTTTTGCTCAAACGCCAAGAGGGGCTGAAGGTCTGGTCATTTGGGCTTCTCATTAACCTGCTGCTCACTGTTTGTCCCCTTGTCACTTGTGTTTTAGAGAAAGATGAGGCTGCAATTGAGAGCTCTGAGTTCAATGCCACGTCAGTAGCTGATGTGGACAAGCGGGTGAAACGGCGGCTACTTATGGGTAACTCTTTTCTTCCTCTTTCTATGTGTTGCCATGGCGCTTGTGCTTGTATCCCCGACTCCACTCCTCTCCGTTCCTCCTCGTCCTCCTCTCTCTGTCTTTATTTTGTTAATCTTTTTTTTGTAAACTTTTGATGCCCACTGTGTCTCCCACAGTCAGTTTTGTTACAACTGTATCTAACGTGATGAAACCGGTGTGAAAGAGGGTTTTTGTTTTCCTTTAAAATGGTCCTCCCTTACTCTACCTACCAAATCTCTGGATGGCTTTAAGGTTTTCTCAAAGACTAACATTTACTTTCCCAGTTGGTCCCTACTCCAAATGTTATGTGTTCCATTCACTCCATTTTTGATTACCCATGTAAAAATATGACAGCTTACTAGCAAAGTAAACCCCCCTAAAAGGTTGCAGACGCCACTTGCCCTATATTTACAAAACTACACAATGAAAATTTTGCACTGTGCTGCAGAAATTCTCAGATTAGGCAATGAAGGCAAGGAAATACCATTTCACTGCTACCCCCAGACATCCCGCTCCTTTTTGTTTGGTTAAACATCTGTGTAAAGGCTGGACAACACTGTGAGCAAATGAATCTGTGCTCGAAAAAAAACTAGTCATAGTAGCCCTTAGTATGTTATTATCAGATATCTCATTAAGAAATTAAATAAACGTCTGTTCCTTAGGTGGGATTTGTGCATGTATAACATAACACTTATCAGCCAGGTATTTTCTCTAGGGAGGAATACATCACATTCAGAAACCCTGGGCAACCTTGGACAACATTCTAGGAAACCCTTGTCAATCTGGACTCAGTATCTTTTGAGGTTGGCCTTTGGGTGTCCTGTTACTGCTAGAGATACCCAAGAATCACTTGTTTAAAATGTTATCAGCCCATGAGGCTTTTCAGGTGCTGGCATCATGGCCAACATGTCATTTACAACTTGTGAAGAAACTGGTATCTTGCTGGTTGGTACCAATAAACCCACCCAAGGAGTAAATTGATACCAATCTCCTGGTCATAACATTTTGTTCCAAAGGGGAGCGAATAATGCTACAAAGTTAGGCTAAATGCTTAGGAGGGATACAGTTCTCAACAATGTCCTTTTAACTTTGACCTTAAGATATCTGAACAAGGTTGCCCATTGGTCTCCCCTTCGTAACTATGTCCCCTTATGCAAATTTCATCTCATGTAAATGTACAATTTAAGCCTATTGTTTTTAATATTTCTGCATAGTGGGGTACCTGAACAGTCTTACATTTTTGCATCAATTATTGCATTCATTGGGTATGTCTGGAAGAATTCTCGTGGATTCAATCAGCCCAGTTGTTTTATGTGATCATGTTAGTGCCCAACGTAGCATGTCATTGTCTTGAGAGCATTTTCTGACACTTGGGGGTTATCCATTGTTATCACAGGTGACAAAGTTAAGTTTGTGGATTATAATAAAACTACTTGGTTAGGTTTAGGAAATGATCAGGGTTTGGATGAAAACAAGTGAGTTACGTATTTAACTTGAGTAACATACAAAGGTTAAGTGAGTTACATGTGTGACATAAGATGACTTAAATATGCAAGTTAAAATAACTAATAATAACATCAACTTTTGGTTTCACATGGAGTATGACTAGTGGTCTTCTGGGTCAGAGTCCTGTTGTTTGTTTGATTCACCCATCCAACCCAATATACCTACATGGACTTTGATGCTCCACGTACTATGCCTCCTTCCTTTGTCCTTTTTCAGAGTAATCAAACAATTTTTTTCAAATAAAATGAGTCGATTAT
Organism: Hypoplectrus providencianus; assembly: GCA_028566105.1. Lineage (NCBI taxonomy): Eukaryota > Metazoa > Chordata > Actinopteri > Perciformes > Serranidae > Hypoplectrus > Hypoplectrus providencianus. The sequence goes on along the minus strand of JAOWBC010000904.1, from coordinate 17,360,499 downwards.
GATTTGCTTTTTAAGGGACTGCACCCTTCTACTTCTTGCTTTCATATCTTCAACCCATCTTTTCACAAATTAATTAATGGTAACTATGACTTCATAAATCAGACTTAACCCAAATGAATAGGTGTTTCAGTCAAAATACTGCTTTAAATTTTACATTTTCTTTATTTTTTAAGGCAGGGGTACACTGGAAAGCCCTCCCAGTGTCCGCTACCCCAAACTGATGAGTTGTAGTCGATTAAACCACCATCACGCATTTCATTTCAGCAGGTTCTGGTCAGTGTGGCTCGGAGGACGAGTGAAGAATTTGATTTTCCTCGTACCTTTTCTACCTCTCTGTGTATCTGTCTCCTCCCTCAGTTACCTTTTAACTGAATATGTGACTTCTCATCACTCTTTTTTAAACCCTGCTTCACCTCCTGTTATACCAGCATGCAACCTGTCCTGATGACACTCCACTTGTAATGTGGAGTGTCCCAAAGCTGCGCGAATTTATGTCATGCATACTTCATTGGTATTAGATTGGGAAAAAAACAGGGGTTAACACAAACTTTGAAATCATCTCCTGAACAATAGGATCAACCTGACTGGCTAACGATGTTGAGACATTTTTTAGGCTCAAACTCGAGATGTTATTTAAAAAAAAATCCAATTAAATTTAGCACAACACACAAGACTCAACTGAACTTCATCTATACAGTTGGAAGAGCAATGTCATTTCATACATGGAAGTTGGTTTCATGCAGCACCGAGCAACTCTCATAGGAATGAACGGGGTCCCGCCTCCAACCAACGCCAAGCAACATGATATCACTCACTCAGAGGGCTTTAGAGCAGGACAAGACTAGGCGGCAAGTCTGTGGGACACTGTTGGACACTCGAACTGATAAAAGGGGCAAAACATCTTCAAGACAAAAATCTATGTCCAGTTGACCTGATTCATTTGATTTGAGTATACTTTGACCTGGACGAATGAGAATATGCATGAATAGAGCAGGACAAGGCAACCTTGTGACACTCGAGAATGATTTTTGCTAAGGAACCTGAAAGCTTTTAATTTGAGTCTATTTTTTTAACTTGTCCTCTCTTGTGAGGCAAATTTCGTCAATGGATGACAAAATTTGAAGTGAAGTGTGGACATTTTGAACAATTTCTTAATTCAAATTACAGAAGAGTTACTCTGTCGTGATATATACCGTTACCATAATAGTATATATAGAAGGTTTTGAACATATTGCTTCCCTAGTCATGAACATGTTGAATTTGGAATGAAGAAGGTGAAACTTTCACATTTTTTAAAAATTCATTTGAAACAGGTCAAATTTTTCAAATTGAAAAAATATTTACATATTAAAAAATACAGGGGGTTTCGATGAGATGCATGTCTAACACCCTGTTCTATTTTTTGTGTGCTAATTAAACACTGAATCTTAGCGCAGATGAGCCTCCACCATGCCTATGTCCATGAACAACCACATGTCCATGCATGGGGTTGCTGAGAGCAATGAGGCCATGCTAGTGTTGCACTGGCACAGCCGGAACAGCAGCAGTATGTTAGATTTGACACAGCTATCAGTTTGTCTGCTTCTTCTGACACTCGGCGCTCCTGTCTCGGCCCCCGCTGCCGTCACACAGCGCAGACAACACACTGATCAAGACAAATGGATCTGCAACCAAGGCTCTAATGAAAAGGAACAACCGAAACGAGGACAGGGAAATAGACGGAAGGGAAGGAGAGGGCAGAGGAGAGGAGGGAGCGTGGGTGACTTGATGAAAAGTAACTAAGACATTTCATGATGTTGATATTGAAGGAAAATCAGGAACCAGGTGCTGGACACATGTGAGCAAAGTGTCAAAAGAAAGCCTCAGCGTTGCTACAGTGGCTGTGGCCCTGTATTACAAATAAACCATCACCAGGACAGATGGAGCTAAGCTGAGGTGTGTGTGCTTGCACAGTAGGTGTATCCATATAGCGTGATTACAGACCAAGGCTATGCTGACTGACAGCTGATTTAGGTGCCCATCATGTGGCAAGAGGGGATGTTGTCGAGCGCTGACAGGTGATCGTGCCCCTCTCACCTTTTTCCAACAGTGCAGCAGTTGCTGTTACTTGGCATGATGCTTTCGTATACACAGCACACATGGTTTTCTCTCCCATGCTCTCCGGCTTTAATCAATAGAACATGTGTCCTCCTCTCACGGAAAGAGCGGTCAGCGTTTCCATGCGAGGAGTGTGACGGACATGTGTATACTTACTGTCCTCCCTCTCATTCCTCTGCCCCTTGCTGACACATTGTAATCCCCACAGATGGAGTTGCCGCCCTTGTTCACCCTGCGAGTGAAGATCTGTGTTCAGTTGCTTTTATGTTACCAGCCTCCCCTCACCTAAAAGGGGTGCAAAAGACTAACCAGAACATCAATGTAACAGAAAACAACTATTTATTATGTAAAGCTGTAGGGAAGTAATGGTTCCCTATAGTTTTGGTTTCATTTTTATGCAATGATGGGACCTCATGATTTTACTAGGAGCCATTATCTGCTGCAGTTTTGGTTAATTTCCATTTATTTGATCGAATAATGCTCACAGTGTTATTAAACCACACTAGAGTTCATTTGGAACCGGACCAAGACCCTCTCTCAAAGTCATATTAGTCTGCTTGTTTTGGACCGCAACAGGATATAATTGGCGCGTGACCAAACAAATTGTAAAAAAGATTTAAATGCACCAGAGTACAATTAAAACTGACTAAATTTTGGATTGCGAAAGTGCCCTAACTGTTTTTTCTATGACCTAGGTCAATACAAATTTATAATGTACATGATACCACAAAGTTGCTAACCCTACCGCACTAAAGCTAGCTTCATTCACTCTGGCACATCATTAGCTGTTTATTTTTCAGCTGTACCATTCAAATATATGTCTTTTCCATGTTCCATGTTTGTGGACATCATCTGTTTGTGAAGGTCTGGAATAGCTGTATACAATTAAATCATTTTGTCCTGCTTCAAGTTCGTGGAGCGCTAAATCAAAAATTGCTGGTATGGCTGTTGGAAGCCTTTTGTGTAATATTATATGGGACCCGTCGATATGGAAGAGCCATAGTTATACGGCTTCATGCACCATTAAACCACTTTCATATGAATGAACAGGGCTCTACTTCAAATGATGCGTACAGTTCTCTTTATTCATTCATGAGATGGAGAACGCAACAATGGAAAGGTCAAATAAAACCTGATGAAACTCAGTTCTTGGTGACAATTTAATAATAACCTGCGTTTCATGAAAAGCTAGAAAGTAGCATTAGCAAGAGTAAGTTTCTTTTAGAATAAAAATAAATGTCTGTAATAACTGAACCAAAGGTTGCAGGTAATTAATATGATTGGTGATCGTGGTACTACTGTTGACTTCTGTTGTGGTGGCATATAATCTGATCGAAATCTGATTCTCACCTCCATCTTTGGTGATTCCAGTCCACATAAAAGACAGGACTGGTCGCACACACACTCACACAAACCAGGTTAGGATAGAAATATGCAGGGTTAGATGGAGGGTGTACAAGCTTGGAGAGGGGGCTGAGGGGGTTACGAGGGGTTTGTCCGGCACATCAATCAGGCCTGGCGGTGCGTCTGTTGCTCAGTCTGGCCCTGAGGCTGGGCTGGGCGTGGCCTGGAGAGAGAGGGGCTCTGAGGAGGACTACCCTCACCTAATGATAGGGCCAACTGTACTCTGTATAAATCACTCTGACCCATAAACACCACCTCCACATACATCAGGTCTACTCACATGCACATGTACCTTAACACTCACATTGAATCTTATTGACTGTATACACCTGTGGATAGTTCTGAATGTTAAGTTATTGTTCAATACATATTCACACACAGATTGGAAGCCCTGCTGGGGAGCTTAGAGGGGACAGGGGTCTTCTGTTGTTCCCTACAGGGCCCAGCAGAGTCTACCTCAAAGATGAAGTCTCTCCTTCCTTTCTCATTGTTTTATTTTTCAGCCTCCTACCTCTTTCATAAAAGCTTCTCCATTTAAGACAGAGTTTGGGATTTGGGATAGTTTGATATCTAGCCTCTCCAGAGAGAACTACACATGAAAAGGCTCGCAAACGATGAACACAGAGCCTCGACAGATAAACACAGCGAGGAACAAATGCCAGCTAGAAAACAGAGATTAGGGGAAGAAGCCGTGAGACTGATGTTGTTTGGAGCTGCATGAAGAAACACAAACAAACCTACAAATACCTTCCTGTTTCTTGATAGAAAGCTTCAGCCATCTTGGCTCCGATGTGTTTGTGACTCTGCATTCTGAAAGGCCATTATGCTAATGCACTGACCTCTAGACAGGGATGTGTTTGGCAGCATGAAAAGGCTTTTCCTATTTTCCCCTTCACTTCTCTTAGGCACACAATCTCCTGGCATTTTAATTAAATGGAAAAGCTGCCAAAAAGGAGGGGGACATCCGCAATTTACATGTTGCTGTTGTCCAGGAAAAGCCTTTGAATTCCAAATGTCATCTTTGAGCGATATAAGTAAAGTTTACTTCTGTAAGGCTGTGTGTTAAAGTGGCAATAGACATTTTTTTTAAGTATAAATTATTATTATGTAAATGCTGAACGCACATTGTTATGGCTGTAGAAACGCCTTTAGGCGGGACCATATTAACCTTGCTTTAACCATGAACTTCTGTCTGCTACAGAGTCTTATCTTCCAGGAAAATTAGAATTTTGGCCAAAGTTTGATTTACAGCATAAAGCAAGTGCTTATATTAAGTACTTAATTATACAGTTTTTTATATTAAAAAAGTATGTGTAAAGAAGCATCCCCAGGTAGCAGAAATGGCAACCAATGCAATCAAAGCACAGAGAACAGGCTTTAAAATTGTATTTGTATGCTTTCTATGGATAGTAGACCAACTGCTAGTGATAGCCATGTTGCTAGCGCTAAAACAAACCATTAGATGGACAAGGCAGATCCATCTAATTTTAATCACTAATCCAAAAGCTAGCAGACCAGCTTGGAAACCGTCCGGCAGCTCATCTTTTCATTCAAACAGCAGGAAGACTTTCTCTGGATGTCGAACCCACTAAAAGCCGAACAGTTACTACCCGAAACTTCCTTATTAGGTGTAGTTTTATTCAATCCCTTTCAACAAACATGAGTCAACGTCAAATTTCAGCCTCCTCAGCACTTCTGCGGGCCCATTGGGAAAGTGTGTGCTGGGGCTTTGCTAAAGCAACAGCGGCTAGGCAGGTGAGCTAGAGTTACCATGAGCTCGTGTTTGTTTTGGGATTAGCTCAGGCAATATTCACAAGTCCCAGCAAACCTTTATCTGTGCCACGTACAACAACATTTTTTCTGGAGTCAAATATATGCGCCGGTTCTGCAGAGTGTGTTCTAGATTTACAGCACTAACTTTATTTTTCTATCTACCATTAACCCCACCTTTTTTTTTCTTTTAATCTTAACTGATTTCTTGTCACGTTTGGATACAGGAACAACCTCTGGGCCCAAGAGTTCTTCTCCCTTTATCAGCACAGTGTCTTATTTTTTTGTCTTGTTGTGATGAAACACAGCTGATGATAAACAAATGTGACTTTCTTTGTGTATGACCTATGTATTTATGTATAAAAGTGTCTCTACTGATGAAAACTGGAGTGTTGTGATGTAATTTCTTCATCTATGTGTTGACGAAGCTACATGAGAAAATTCAAGACAAAATACATTTTATCCCACTGTGCTGTTGTTTGTGTATTTTTCAACTGCATGAAGCTTTGTCCCAAACCCACATCACCTTCAGTGTCTCTAGTTTTTTTTTCATGCTGTTCCAGAAGCAGGGGTCAAAAGTTAACACCCGCTTCTTCCCTTTCTCTTTCTTCATCTCTGTTCCGATATATCTGCAGAGACCTGTGCCGTAAACAACGGCGGCTGCGACAGGACATGTAAAGACACGGCCACAGGGGTGCGCTGCAGTTGCCCCGTGGGATTCACTCTGCAGCCTGATGGGAAAACCTGCAAAGGTAAGTGCAAACCCATCGGCAACTGAAAAGTGAAGCCAATGTGGAAATGCATTAAAGCTGCATTCTGTCTCAAGGCCAGCAGGGGGCGACTACAGTGGTTGCAAAAATAAGTCTGTTCATATGATATTCAATGGAAAAATCAACCTTTTCCTTTGATATAATACCTCAGTTAACATAATTATCATGAGTTTATGATCTCAAGTCCTAGTTTAAAGTCTTCCTCAATGCAGCATGATGTTCATTTTTTAAACATGGTCCCAGTTAGAGTAAAATAGATGACATAGCAGAGTCTGCTTTAGGACGGGGCTGCCTCATGATGGACAGATCTCTGCCACAGGACACAGTGTGATTTGTCTTAAACATTGATTCCAAAAAGTTGAGACATTATGTAAAAAATAAATAAAAACAGAATGCTTCAAAGTCAGAATAAGTGTACATTTACAGAAATAAAAGTGTCTTAGTTTAAGCCCTAAATAGATTGTGTTATTCAGTTTTTAATTGAATATACTACATGCAAAAGAAAGATAAGCAACACATTGTATTGTTTTTGTTTTTTGATGTCCCAGCTTTTTTGGTATCAAAGTTGGATAATGTGTTTGGTTGGAATGAAAGACACTCTAAGAAGTTGGCTGTTTATATTTAATGATAATTGCTATTTGCTAATTGAGCTAGCTATAGCAATGCATTAATGATTTACCATCATTCAGGCTCAAATTCTGTTGAACTCAAGGCTTCTAATTGGAAGTCCAGCAACCAATAGATGACATCACAGCAACTCCATCCATTATTTTTTACCCAGTATTTGGTAAATACGTGAACATGCGGAAACATACATGTGTGAGGCCTGTGAGCGTGCTGTGCGGGCAATCGTGCACAGCCGCTGGACAGTGAGCACTCTGTGTATGCCGAGGAGACCGGGTCCACCTGAGTCTGCTATGACTGGTATCCGAGTGATCCAGAGCCAAACCCGCCCCCCACCACCCGCTTCACTTCCAACTGCGCAGAGCTCCGGTCGTGGTCACTGCCACTGCCGCTGTTTGCTTTTGTTGATTTTGCCGCTGAGTATTTCTCCACTTCCGCCAGGCTGGCGGTGACGTCAATGACAGCGGTCCGCGGAGAAGGCTGCTGCCTTAACATCACAAACATATTATTGTAGTGTTTTGGCTTTCCTCTAAACAAACAGGCCCGCTGAACGAGGCTGACCTGCGAGTTCAAACACTGGTCTTTACAGGCAGTGGTGCTTTATTCTCTTCAGGGCAGGACAAAGCAGCAGTGAGAGGAGGAAGTAGGAGTTTATATATGTGGTGCATTTTAAATCGTACTCATATGTGCTTCTGTGCAACAAAGGCCTAATTGTTGCTGGAATATGTTTATCATTACATTGGCTGTGAAAAGATCTCGATTCTAATGTAAGAGATTGGGGACAAAGTAAAATACTTGGTCTAACTTTTCCTTGTCTGGCTTCACTAAACCCAACAACTGCAAGTATGCTAAGTAGTCCTATGACACTAGTTATCAGCTCCATCTATGGCATGAGAGGATGTTTTTCTATGATATATTTAACAAATTAACGTGTTGAAGGTGCTGATTCTAAATAAGATGTGTAGGATGCATCATATTCACATTTTTGAAAGGAGACCATGTCTGTCAGTTGATACACACCTTATTAGATTAAATAAGATGCCCTTGTATAAGCTTCATATCAGCTTTTGAATGAAGTTTTGCAAAAAATCTTAATTGATTTACAAACAGGAAGCAAGCAAAATCTATTCCAGTGTTCATTTATGAGTTTGTGAACCCATGAGTAGAAAAATGAAGCTCTGCAGTCCTCTATCACATGGACATATGCAGTAGTTGACGTTTGGACGTTTTTCCACTCTCCCTCTTTGTATGGATGGAGGGACATGGTCAAGCAGATATAGTTGTCCCAGCAACAAGGTGCAGGTCACGTGACAGCGGCGTGACTCTGTGTCTCCGACTCGGCACGCCTCGTGTGATGTGAGCGTGCTTTTGTAAATTGTATAATATTGAATGTGTGTGTTCTGGGCTGTGTGTGCTTACAGAATGAGTGTCAGGCAGTTTGAGAATGTGGCATGTAGGTGTGTGAAATCCTGGAGCCAGAGCTGTCTCAGGCCTGGCAGGCAGACGACGCGTCGGCAAACTTTGAGATGTTTGAACAGTGAGGCCCACGCTGGCCACTGTCTCCCTCTCTCTCTCTCTCTTTCTCTCCCTCTCTCTCTCCCTCTTCCATCCATGACATGCTCACACAGAGAGCACCATCCAGCTGCTGGAACTAGAAGACAGGATGAATTAGTTTCTAATTTGAAGCACCAAACACAAGAACTGAACAATATTATAATGACCCTGGTGAAAAGCTCTGGTTGGCTGCATTATTGCTTTAGATTAGGATGTAGTAGGATATTTGTACATCAGAAAACAACGTCATAAAAATGTAGTTTTTGTCTTAAATTGAAAGACATACTTCAGTCAGTGAACAGACTTGCAGAACAACAGCTGGAGCCTCTGGGACAGGGTTGGGTCACTGTGCAAAATCCATCTTTTCATCAATCCTCACTAAAATCATCCATCGTAGAATCATTGTCCAGTAGGGGTTGTTTGGTCAGTTGGTTACACTTGCAAACCTGCTTACCTGTTTGCTGTTTCACAGGTTAGAGAGCCATGGTATTACATTACTGTGTATGTGTCAAACATAAAAGCATAAAAATAACAATGGTGGACAACAACAAATGTTGCTCCTGCAAGCCTAAAGTGGCACCTGAACAAGACTTGTAAAACACTGTGCTGCTCATCATTATTGCTATGGATGGCATTTTAATACTTTTTTTACACTGAACAAAAGCTGTTCATGTTAGTATTCATTGTAACGCTAACACTAGCCCGCTAGGTTAAACTATATACATCTTGTATTTGTGTCATGATAATCCTGCCCCCAGCCCACAATGTAAGTGTTTTGTGGTTTAACACCTGCAAAGAGTTGGTGCTGATCTGGAGACAGTTTTCCTGGCCGAGAACAGGTTCTTTGGCCGTCAAAATCCAAAGAACTGGTTTTAGATTGGGCACCAGCTCTGGACTGCCCCTTAAACTCAAAAATTCACCATGGCAGTGGTTTCCTGCCATTAATCAGCCTAAGCCTACTATGGGGTAAGGGCCAATATTTCTTGAGTGCTGGTGTAGATGAGTATAATGAGTATCCGGGGACTTACTCTAAAGAAGCTCTGGTAACTATTTTCAGATTAATAAAATACTTGAGATGAGACAATAGGACTGAAGTTGGAGGATGATTTCAGCTGTATTGTTTGTCTGCATATGGATGCTGAAAGAAAAGCTAATTGGTCATCAGGCTGCTATCAGATAGGTTTTTAGATGGCTGAAACAGCATAAGCAGAAAAAAAAAATATCGACACTGATGTTTTCATTGGAGGACTTTAGAAGTAGAAAATGAAAAGTTCACGGGGCCAACCAGTTGGCTCCAGCAGCCCTAGCAGAATTGCCTGCTGACAGGCATGTAACACTGCAGTTGCATGCTGGGAGAACATCTTGTCCGCCGCTCTGATGTCAAGTTCAAGCCCAGCAAGCCTTGTGCGAACACTTCCACTCTGGCTCCCCCAGGTGATTTGTGGTCCTGACAGAACCCAGCATTTACAGTGGTGGAAAAAATCAAAAGTTTCTTCTCTTTTGTTTCGGGGCGGGAGTTGAGTGGGGAAGATGGATAGGAGTGCAGTCCAGCTGTGCCCCGCCCACATAATTTGGCTGTGGATCAGCCCCTGGGCTTCATAAATCCCAGAGCGGAGATCAGTGGTGAGGGAAGCTGAGAGACAGAGAGCAGGCAGCGCACATCGATCAGGATCCATCACCCGGGCACCGAGCAGGGAGACACACTGATGCGAACACAACACCTGTCTGTACACACATGGAGTGTGTTCCATGACGGACACATTGCAACATTACTGCTGCTGTTTGAAGCTCAGCTAGACCCAGACCATGACAAACATAAATTAGACTGATGAATCACATAGCCACTTGTGACACCCATAGGTTTTTGTGGGGAGCTTTAACAATCAGTTTTACAATATTTTTAGATTCCTTAATATATAATTGCTAATGTGAATTCAAGTTTTCAGCACTTCACTGCTAGGAAGTTGTCTTTTGGTTCAAAACAGCCTTGAATGAGGATATGGCTGTTGAATAAATCAGACACAAACTTTTTCCAATTTTCCTCGTATGTGAGGCCAGCCTTAATTCACTGACACTGGAATTAACTGACCTTTGATGTATTGCACATTTTCTTTGGAGCCAGAACGTGGTAGCCAAAAAGTTGGATATCCATTTATTTGTGAAATGAGCCAGGAGGACTCCTTTAAGTTTGGGATGTCACGTTTTCACAAATCCAAATAGATAGAAAGTGCCATTACAGTGCAGTTTCAGTTATTCCCCGGCTGCAATGATGGTGCAGAAACACTGAGAGTGCAAATGTTGAAGACCCAGTAACATTTACATATCAGAGCAGGCTGGTACCTTGGAGGAGGTCTTATGGAGGCAAACATTGAAACTGAGAATTTCAGATGGGGTGGATTTTGGTGTATTCAGGACAGGCTGAGAAAAATTATGTGTTTTTTGAACATTAAATTATGTAAACATGTAGAAACCTAAATGTAAGAATAAACCTGAAAATCTGCTTTATACAGTCAGATGGCTTGCAGTAATGCAGACATCCCATCTATATCTTAACTAAAATGCTTTTGTAGATGATCTCAGAGCCTTTCCCAGCATGCATTTTGCAAAGGTCAGTCCCACCCTGTCTAACATGCACAAAGACACAGAGAAAGCTACTGACGTATTAAAGCAGACCCATCAGTCTGTGAGACTTCTTTATGGACGCGGCCATGATAATATTCAGTAAACTCCAAACCGTCCTGCATGACAGAGGCTTCCTGTAACCTTGGCAACAGCACGCGGATGTTGCAGCAGCTAATCGATATCTCCTGTTGCATCCTTTACATGCGTGCATATGTGCACATGTGGGTGAGCGGCGACTCCGGTGGCTCATGTAATCACAGTCATGTTCACGGTGTATTGCAACACACAGACTGGAGTATAATTGCTGACATTTAGTAGTTTACTGAACATAGTAGTTAGCAGCAAGTTAAGTGCCACACTGTGAGGTGGTCTCATCTAATGTGCCACTAAATTGCTTGATAGAGTCAGACAGCCCGCTCTCTCTCCCCCCCTGTCTGCGTCTACCTTGCTTTAAAGCCAAGGGGATGTGCCCTGTCGTGCCTGTCTATCATAATCATTTCAATATAAACTATGTAGGGCATGTTTAAAACCCACCAGTCCGATAAACGCCCTTTCATCTGCGCTGACAGACGAGTCGGTTCAGCCTCTCACGATGACAGACACGCCAACCCGAGGAGGCGTTTCATCACGGGGCTCTCGTGCCGACAACTGGCTGAGGGAGAGAGGGAGAGGTACAGGGAGAGAGGGGAAGATTTTTTTGGAACACTTTCCAGATGTTTGATTAGAAGGTGCACACTGGAGGAAGGATGAGTTACTGTACGTGTGTGTTTGTCCGTGTGCGAGTCTGTTTCTGTAGGTTAATTAACACACATTTAGGTTGCATGTTAGTCTGTAGTTTGAGCTCATTGGAGGCTGGATGTGTGTGTGTGTGTGTGTGTGTGTGTGTGTGTGTGTGTGTGTGTGTGTGTGTGTGTGTGTGTGTGTGTGTGT